>VXBJ01005512.1:712196-956975 GCA_013400055.1 Nycticryphes semicollaris | reverse complement strand
TTTTTTTTTTTTTTTTTCTTGAGGTGTGTGTAGGTTTTTTGGTTTGGGGTTTGTTTTTTGGTGGTTTTTTTGTTTGTTTGTTTGCCTTTGGGGGCTGGATTAAGTGGACATCTGCTGCTGGAGATTTTCTCCTTTTCGTTAGAGGCATGAGATACTGCCATGCCAGTCTTCTGATGTCTGTCCAGAAGATTCTGTAGTCACTGAGACATGCTGAGTTGTGGGTTTCGTTATCCTGGCAGGTTGTTAGAGACAAAACAAAAGACAGGAGTTGCCTCTCTGATAACAGAAGCCTGTACAGAAAATTCCCTAAGGAATACATAAAAATGTGAACTGCTTAGTAATACAGCATCATTTCTACTCAGAAGCTGCTGAAATGTATTCTACATATTTCTGGGCATTCCAGAGTTGTGATTGTATTCGCTTTTGATGCTTAATATATACAATAAAATGATTGTTTATAGGGTGAAGATAAAATAAAACATTTGCATTTGCGTAGCTGTTTCTGTCTAAAAAGCAGTTTACTGTTGCCAGTCAAATTTGGCACTGGTATCTATTGCGTTTGATATACTGCCTTTGGCCATGAAGATGTTGTATGTTTTTACATTAAGTATTGGTGTACAGTTAAATAATGCTGTATTTAAAATATACTTCATGTAACTGACTACAATTTAAATCTGTCACAGATAACCTGTTATGCTGCCTGGTTCCACCAGTAAAATCTCTTATCTCAAGCTCTGAGTTATAGTAAATAATCTCTGTAACCCAAACAAACCAAAGGCAACTGATCTTGGTACCAGTTTTCAGTTTACTTCATGGACCTTCTCTTTGTAATGTCATCAAACCTTTAGTCATGATAGCATTGTCTTTTTCTTCCCCAGTTTTTTTCCTTCTCCTTTTTTCTTTACAGGCCAGTGGTTAGGAAGTTGGTTGGGACTGGTGAAAGTGAATGTAGCCTTCTTGCCACATGGTTAAACTTAGAGTTATGAGGAAGTTCAGTGCTTTGGAGAGTAGGTGTGAAGAGATGGGTTTACTGCTGCATACCAGACTGTAGGCCTAAGAAATATAGGCTGATATCTGAAGAGATGAGTGTCTGTTATGAACTACCTGTTTGTTAAGGTTAAAGTAAGTTTTCAAAAACACAAAGATTTTTATAAGACTTACTTTTGGGATCTGTAGGTGCTCAGGACTGGAATTCATGTCAAATTGATATGTGGAATTGCTTGTGGTTAATTCTAATTGACTATTGTTCCTGGGGTACATTTATGACAAGGAATGGATATAAAGTTTGGGACTCAAAAAGATGAACTTCTGATAAAGTTCTGTAGGACAGCAGCAATGAGAGCTTGAGCTACTCTGGCAAAGGGATTTAAAAGTTTGAGGGTTTTTTTGTTTTGTTTTTGGGTTTTTTTTGTTTTTTTTGGTTTTTTTAGAAAAAAGGAAGTTTATGATAGCTAAAATAATTCAAAGGTGAAATAAATCACCTGGGACACTGATAGGGTGCAGTATTTGAAATACAAATAGAAATCTTCCATGCTGGAATACTCTAAAAGAACAAGTTTGACTAGAAAGTCCAAATACTGTTGCACTGAAATTTTGAATTGAGCTAGTATTTCTGGTAGAAAGCATAATTCCTATGATTTAAAAAAAATCTACCTAAGACCTAAAAAGTTGCAGTGCGTGCATTTTTGTATGTACTGGATGCTCCTGTTCTGCACATTGTTCATAACTTTGCTGAATATGGTCTTGAAAAAACATGCTTCAGGACTGTCTAAAACTGCAAACTTTGAACTTAGAAAACTTAGAGATTACTTTCAATATCTTATTAATGATTTTTTTTCAAGATTAATTAATTTGCCGTGCAATCAAAAAGCAAGTGTCTTTTATGGAACTGGGGTGTGAATTGCAGGGAACTATTTGAAATCACAGGGACACTGCAGTACAGCCCTGGGTGGTTGTAGTAGCTCATTGAGTTCAGTTTGCCTATCAAGTTGTGTGCAGCTGTAAGCAGCAGCTCTATTGGCTTGGGAGCCTTTTTCACCCAGATGTAAAACTATAAGTAAAGAATAACTACTTTTGTTATTGTATTTCATGAAGAACAGAATTAGTCTTCCAGTAAGGAAAAAGTATGATGAATGTATTTACTGTGAAATGCTGGCAAATGCACATGCAAAATATGTTTGGAGAGCCTGATACACAATGATGCTAAAATTACATGGCTAAGTAAAATGTGACAATTTTCACCATATTCATTCCATGTATCCTAGACAGCCTTAGCCTTAAAAAAAAAGTTAGGTTCTGAAATAAGGTCTTGGAATTTCTCATGGTTAATTGAAATTACTGAGAACAGGGGTTAAAAAATGAAAAGTAAAGGCAGGCAGAACATTAAGATTTGCTAGGAGACAAGTAGAGACTGGGAAACAAAGCACATCATTAGGTGTCTCTATAAATTCATACTGTGGAGGCATCTCATATTATCTGTTGGGCTGACTTTTTTTTGGGATGTAGTAGAACTGGAGATCATCTAGAGGAGTATGCTAAGGGATAATCAGCAGAATGGAATTTTGGGGTGTTTTTTTGTGGTAGTTGTTTCTTCCAGTATGAGAACTAAGGGCTATCAGACTCAGCAAGTGGTTGGCTCAGAATGGTTAAAGAAAACAGTTCCTCACTCAGCATAAAGTTAAGCTGTGGAAGTCATTAATCCAATGCATTGTATGTAGATACTAGAAATTAATTGTATGCAAAGCAATAACTTCTTTTCAGAACATTCTTGACCCATGAAACTTTGGATTGTAGAAGAACATTTCCACAGAATGCTATGTACGCTCTGTCCCTGTATTCTTGTCATGTTCTTACAGACTTAATCATCTGCTCTTGGCTGCTGCTGAGAAAAAGAGCATTGAACTAGATGGATCTTTGGTTTGACCTAGTATTCTGGTTCTTACAAACCAGATTACTTAGATATCTGCTTTAAATGAATAATTTTTTAAAAACTGAACGTGAAAATGGATGATGTTTACTTCCAAGAATTAGTATAAATTAGCAAGTAAAAAACATACATTTTATAACTCCTTGATTCTGGCATTGTTTCTTGGAGTAGAATCAAGGGCTGCAGCTCAGATTGAGATGCTGTGTTAGATAAATTGGGTTAGTACTCCCAGTTAAAAGCATTTTATTTTTCTGAAACAACCTGGAAACTCTGTGTTAATTGTTAACCAAGAACAAGGTATTGAGGAATTCAGGCAGCAACTCCTCAGTGATATCAGCCTGTTGATAATTTGTGGCTGCGGATTTTACAGCATTGCTGATATGGGAAAGGACCTCTGAAGGCCATCTAATCTGACCCCTGCTTAAAGTTGGGTCAACTGGAACAGGTTGCTCAGGATGTTGTCCAGTCAGGCTTTTAATATCTCCAAAGATGGGGACTCCACAACACATTCCAGTCACACTTAAAAAGTACTGGTGGCATGTTTCTGTGGCGCTGTTGGGTTTTGGCAGTTCAAAGCCAAACTGCCCCAGTCCTCACAGCCTCTCCTCGTAACAGAGGTGCTTCAATCCTGTAGTTGTCTTCATGGTCCTCAATTGTCTCTTTGACTTAAGCCTCTTTAAACAAAGACCATTAACTTTACAAGACAAGTCAAGAGAGTTAATTGCTCCTTTTTTGCTAAGCTGTTCTACTGGATTTGATTCTTTTTAACATGACTAAAATGTCCATGTGAGGGAGATAAGAAATTTCTTGGTATTGTTGCGATTCTTACAGGTAATGTAACACATGCCTTTATTTAGAAAGATGGTATATCATGTGGGCAAGTGATACTAAGTGCTATGAAAAGGAATGTGATTTATTTCACTTAGATGGATAAATGTGTGTATCACACAAGTCAGTCTTTTCTGTTGACATAGATGTTGAGCCCATGTATAAAATTTGAGTTTACAGTTGCAAAACCAGTGAAAGAAATGTTTTTTCTCTATAGAACAGGTCTGAATATTGTGACATCTGTAGTGCTGTTTAGTGCTAAATTATATATTTAGCACATTCTTGGTAAGAGAGAGGTCTCTTATTATTGATAGAGATATAACAAAGTCTTTCTTTCAGTATATCTCATGTTCTTTAGGAGACCTTTAAGCTATTATTATGTTTGCCTTATTTTAGGCAATACAGTTTAAATGCGAGTTTCTGCACGTTGTGTATCTAGGCTTCTGCACAGTTTTGATCAAGTATAGGATAGCCTTCATTTTCTTTTAGTGTTGCAAATTTTTCTGGTACTACTTGAACTATTTTAATATTGCATTCAGCAGTAGTTGCTTTCATGAAAAATATTTCTAGCAAAGTTGCTAAAATCTATTGCAGTAGTTAAAGATTTTTCACCTATTCTTGCCAAATGGTAGCTGACTAACTTCAGAAAACTAAAACCCAATAAATATTGTTCCAGGTACAGAAAAAATATCAACTAGAAAAAGGAACTAATAATTATTTTAAAAAGAATATGTATTTCTTTAAATTCAGCTAAATGTTATCCACTAAGTAGGCAGCTATCTCAAAGATCTGTGTGTTAAATTACAGGAAGGGAGTCGTTGCTTTTTAAAGACTGAGAGATGCCACTTGCCCTTTTTTCACTTCAGAACTCCTTAGTCATTTGATTCTGTACAATTTAGGATTGAGCTGCAGTTACATATTAAGTTAGGGATGGGGACATGCTGGAGTAGAGATGTTTGGGGACTTCTGTATGATCTGGTACTCCAGAAGTTAGGGAGTGTGTTACTGTTCTCTGGGCTCCATGGAATAAGTCTCTGTCCAACTAGAGGCTATGGAGTGGAGGTTAGGAGTGGGAAGAAAAGAGAGTAGAGAACTTTGGAGTGTTTTATAGGTTGTTACAGTTTGTGAGTTTGTTGGAGCCGTTCTTCCTTTGACAGCAGGTGTTGGCTTGCTTTGGTCTCCAGCCCCTGTTCTGCGTTTGCTGTTACTGTTTAGATAACAATTGATCCCATATTTGAGGAATTACTGTAATTATAGTATAGTCTGAGCCTGGCAGTATGGTAAGTTTGAGTGTCATGGCTTCCAGCAGGACTCTGCTGGTTCTTATTTTATGGACTGTCTCCTCTCAACATAGTGTGTTTTGAAATGCATAAAAATACACAGTAATATTTCTTACACTTAAGAACTGTTAGTTTAAACATTCTGCAATATGAACCTCAGAGTATGTGAATTTACTGTTTTCTAATTTGCTTTTTTAGCAATTAATGGCACTGTTGTGCCATTGCCTCTGCTTTGCCTCTCCACCTTAAATGGGGCTTTCTTGATGTGTTACACATGCTTTCATTTAGGTATTTTCTATTATGTTCTGCTAAACTGAAGTTTTTACTGTCCACAAGGTTTGTGCAGTGATGACTAATGCATTTTTTTTTCCTCCCAGAACCTAATGCACTATTGCCATTATAGGGATTAAAGGATTCTTATTTTTAAGTTCCCTGTTGGTGCATTTATTTATGTCCCCATGGTAAATAGCCTTTAAAGCTTGGGTTTCAGGACCCCACGAGGTAGTAGCAACTCCTTCACCAGCTCTACCCATACAGCATGTTGGGGGTAGGAGAGGGTCAGGTAAAACCTTTGCATTGTGTAACCATGAGCTTCAGCTTCTGTTCTCAGTGTGGTTGGATTCCTGCCATCCCCAAACTGTAATTGTCCTGTACTCTTCTGATCAGGTAGTGGGAGTGAGATGAATCCCTGAAGCTTACCTATCTGGAAGCACTCAGACTTGGTGAACAGAAAATTGATAGTTTTCTGTGGCTCATACTTATCTCTTGCTGCAAATATCTGTTCCACTTGAGATGTTTATGAAGAAAAATGCCTTGCAACTTCAGGGAATTGTAACTCTATTTCTAGTTATTTTTAGTTCTCCCTTGCATTGATTTGTGGTTACCTCTGTGGTTATAAAGAACAAAAACCAACCAACCAACCCCCCAGACCAAACCCTTCCTGTCTCCACCCAAAACCAGCCCTTCAATATGTAAGAAGATCTTTGAGACGAAATCATATTCCCTTAGAAGCGTATCAGATGTGGTTTTGGAATTTTCATTGCTTTTTCGCTTCCCCTTATGTTCAACTCTTATATAGTAATGTGTTTTTTAATACAGTTTCTACCACCATTGGCTCTTAACAGGGTGCTACACAATTTGTTCTATTGCATATTACAGTAAAATGTGCAGAGCAAAGGCTGTGGGAGTTCTGTGCAACCACTAATGGAACATATATCTAATTTTGAAAGCATGGAACTTTTTTTAACTAAAACATTTGGAACTGTTTGATTTTTTTTTTTTTAACAGCTTCTTGTTTAACAAATATTTAAATTGTTAATTCATATTTCTTGAATTTGGAGCTGTTGATCATATTACTTCACCCTTTAATTCACTAGAACTTTTTTCTTCGTTTTCAGAACACTGCATATTAATTAGTATAACTCTCATTACGAAGTATAGTTAGTATAATACTTTGCAAGTTTAATTATTTCTACTCTTGAATAATGGGGAATAGCCTTTTAAAAAACATAATGCTCTGTGTACTCTTTCTGACCAGCTAAAACCTAAAAAAAAATAAAAGCATAGATACATTGTTATTAGTGTGTACCTTTGAAAGGTGTTAAACACATTCTTTGAGTGATACTAGATTTCTGTAATGTAATGATGATAAAAGAAATGTACAACTTTCCAATGCGCAGATTGCTGCTAGGGATTGGCAGCATTTGCAACTTGACAGAGCAAGTCTAAAGACCTCTGGAATAAGAACCAAGTGAAAATTCTTGATATGTTTCAGGCACATTAGGAGAATGTGAGTGGAATTCTCAAGAATGGTAAGCAGCTTACAAAAGGAGAACCAAGAAGTTTAATGCCCTTAAGTTATTCTAACTCTTTTCACAAGTAGACCAAAGTTATACAGCAACTAAAAAAAGTATAAGAAAAAGGTATGTAGGTCTTTCTGCCTTGTAGCATAAATTTGATTAACATATTCTGAATGAAAATTGCTACCTTGATTATTTTTTTGGGGGGTGTTGTGGTTTGTGGTTTTTTGTTTTGTTTCCCTCAGATTGTCTTTTCTATTTGACAGTCCCAAAGCATCCAAGAATGTTTCGGTCTCACTAACCATCCACTCATGCTCTTAATGGACTGCAAGAACTCTACTTCCTTCTATTCTAACTCTTGTATGTTTAGTACGGTGGGATTTCATACAGGTTTATGGATTTTCTCTTGAACTCCAGAAGAGCAGTTTTCATCATTACATGTTGTAAAGCATATTGGTTTAGCTATATCTTTCTATTGTATATAAAATGTGGAAACAACCTTTTTTGGGGAATAATTTCTTTTGTGTTTGTGACTACATCACGTTGGATTGTCGGCATGTTTCTTGGTGACAAAAGACTGATTTGTCATCTTACTTGTGGAAAGAACGTTCTAGGCTTTTGCTGTACTTGATGCCTGGTGATTAATCCTTCTATCTGTTCAGTAAGCAGTGTTAGTTTGGGTGGAAGTTCTGTCAACCAGCTTCTCGATGAGTGGTGATTGCTTATTTAAGGACTGAAAATTTCCTCCATTCCTCAATGCCGTGGGGTGCTTTATTGGAGGTTGGGGAGTGATGGGTGTGGTGGTTCTTGATGAAATGAACGAAACAAGTTGTCTGTCTTTTTTTTCCTGAGAGATTTGATGGATCATAATATACTAATATAGTATACTTTCCATGTACAGAGTAGGAAATATATTAATAGCCTATAAAGGCCTTTTTGAACATACAAACTGACAAATCTGTGTACTTATCCTTACTTGAGAAATGTTATTGAATAGCTATTGCTTGAATGGAATTGGTTTTCTGCAGAAAAGCAAATTGTTATAATAGTTTTGCAGTGAAAATTGCCAGTTGAAGGCTAATTTGTGAAAAGGATTGAAATCTATTGAATTACTTTTCTAGCATAGTATGTGGAAAGTATTCTGGCTCTTTGGAAACTGTGAGGTAGAGCTGTAAATGTGATAGCTGCATGCAAATTAGTGCACAAGCTGCTTGTTTAGCTTCCTCAATATCAAACTTCTGTGTAATCAGTATGTCTTTGAAACAGGAAAGAAATTTATGGTGATGGTAACCAGTCAGCACAGAGGGATCACTACTCAGTAAGAGGACAAACCTTGCAATTTAACAGTGGCTTGAAGATGCTGACTGTTAATTTGGCCAATNGTGTGTGTATATATATATATATTACACACTTTTCATTTGAGCTTTTTTGTGCTGCTGTTGCCAGACACTGTAATTTATGACTTGGGCTCATTGGGACTTGTGGAAACGGCAAGTTGGAAAAGTCACTTTCTGCTAATTCTCCTTTTATGTAGCCTCTGAAAGTAGGCTTTTGGTATCTTTTTTTTTTCTTTTTTTCCCTCCAACATGATGGTGTTTAATTTGAAGTAAAGTAATTCTTGATTTCCGTACTTCTGTGTGGTGCAGAAAACCTTTCAGTACTCCTGAACGAAAGTCAATAAAGTGTTGCAGTCCTTTCAGCTACCTTTCAGGTAAGAGACTGTTTCTAGTTAAGAGTGGGGAGGTATCAGTATCTTCTTTCAAGGTGAAAAACTGTCTCTTTGAAATTCTGATGTTCTGCTTCATCCATTGTTTTATTTCCGTCATGAACAGGGAACAAGTTGTCATGTAGCCTTTTGGGAATGTGTTTATCAACCCTGAGTGCAGCAACCCTGAGAAATGGGGCTTGGCCAGCAACTCTCACACACACTTTCTCTAATCAGCGGAAGTACTAATGAGTAATCAACAGAAGAGGGAAAACTTAAAGCAGGTTGGTGTTATGCACTCACCATGGTGAGCAATATTTTGCTGCTGCTAGGTGTCTCTCAGCTTGACATCTGGTGATATATCTCAGATGTTTGAGGTGAGCTGAGAGTAGAGAGATGGGCATCTTGGGTACAATTTGCTAGTTTAGAAGCGTAGTGTGAGGAAACCTCAACACCTGGAATGGAAAATTTCTGTTGTCTTCAAAGCACAGTGTGAACTCTGGTGTTTTATTGTGATGGCAGATGACACCATTTTCCTCTCATGTTATAAATTCAAGTTTTGAGAGCAGAAGTATGCCTGAGAGTATGACTGCAGGGATAGAAGGAATAAAAAAAGGCTTTCCTGAAAATTTTTAGTCTTAATTTATGCTTCTTAGTGTAAACAATGAGCCTGTTCTTCGTGTAGTAACATTTTTAATAAATGTTCTTGTGGACCGCAATCATCCAGAATAGTTTTGATACTGATACAGCTACAAGACTGTTAATTCCTAAGTCTGGAGAAAATGTAGAAAACACTTTGGCATCCAAGAATGTGGATTTTAGCAGTAAACAAAGTCAAAAGTTTATGCTTTGGCTTTGATGTAGCTAAATATGTTGAACCACAGAGACTTGAAAGAATTTGGTAAATACTCTAAGAGAAAATCAACCTCCCTCCAGCAGTCTAATAAATAATTTTCTCCACTCTCTTTTAACTTGTTTTGCAGACGAGTGGAATAAAAAAATGTTACTACCAAAGCATTATACCTCAAACTTAGCCAAAAAAGGCCATGTGAGCTTGAAGTGTTCCCACAGACAGATGGAAGATTCTAAATATCTAATTCCTTTAAAACATCTACATATCTAATCTCTTTCCTGCTGCCATTATAGTGCTTCAGCATTGCAGTGTAGTACTGTACGATTTATCGGAGTGCCACATCAGGAACAACTGTACAGGGTTACAGGCTGTGTCGGTTACCAGGATTCCCACACTGAAACCATTGGTTTTTGTGATTGTTTCATGTTGTTGGCTTGAGCATGTGTGATGGCAGATTAAGGCAAGCACATCATACTGTGGGCCTAATTGCAATGTGAGAGGATACACTGTTACAGAAGCAATTTTGACAAAGGCAGAATCTATGGAGAAAACTCAGTAGCGGTACAAAATGATTTAACAGTATCTAATTTGAAGTAATGCCCTTGGGTACCAGTAAGACTAAGACCATGTTGTAATTGCTACTGTTAAATATTTATGGCACTACCCAAGGATTAAGGCTGATTGGTGAATGTAGAAATGGTGGATAAAAATCAGGGTGTGCTAGATAAGTCCTTACATGACTGGTTTTTGGTTTTTTTTTTCATTATTGAGATGCAGAAATGTATTCTGTGCAAGTTGTTGTGTTAACTTCCCTAACATTCCTGCTCAATAGAATGGTTGGCCTGTGTTCCCCACTGGTTTAGTTACTCTTGCTGCTGATACTTACGGTGTTCGTAGTTTAGAGGGAAATGAAAACTGTAGAAAGATAGAAGGTACCACAAGGCAGCAGCAAAATCTAGCTCTGGATTACAAGCAAGTGCTCCTAATGGATCTTTCTTGGCCAATTGCATGTACTATTAAAATAAATGGGTTTCTGCTCTGATCAAGTGCTGACTTTGTGGGAAAGTTGTCTCTTCTGCAACCAAAAGCAGTTTACATGAGAGCTTGCACAGAGGCTCAAATATTGGTCAGTATTATGTCATTATGAATGGCAGCATAGAAACATGTATGTGTTTCAAAAACTTTGATCATAGCTGACATCAAAGCTGACTTTCTAATTAATGCAGCATGGTAGAATAGGTTTTTTTAGTGTCAGAAATCATGATGCCTAGAATCTGATGTCTGTGCTCTGCACGCTTCTCAGGGTTCCATTTGTGAATTGAGTGTCTGTTAGTGGTTTAGTACTGTTAAATATGATCCTGGAGTTCATCTTTTGGATTAGATATATCAGAAAGGAATTCTGTTCGGACACTCTTAGATCACTCTGCAATGTCAGCCAGTGTATACAAACAAGGAGGCTAAATGTGAAAATTTTTTTCCTGAAGTTCTAGAATGCTGATACAGACACGCCTTTTGAATCCATGTGTCAAACATAGTATAATAAGGAGACTATTGAAGGGCAGACTTAGGAATTGACTTTGTGGTCCTTGATAACCTTTTGTTCAGGGTTCTGTAGAATTTTGTTCTTGGATGCGTCCGAGGGGAATATCCGTAATACTGACCATTAGAGACAGAAGAACAGTTCTAACAATTCTGTAGTAATCTATACATGGTGCATGATTTTTCTTGTGTTTAGGTACTCAGTACTCTTTCCTGAGCGGGCTGTACAGTTAATTTTTGTCTTGGGGATTGTTCACAGAAAAGTTAGTATGTGTATCTGAGGCAACAAATGAGAATCTTAGGACAAAGGAAAGACTTCATTGTGTATGTTCAAATGGAAAAGCAAATCAGCAAACTGATCATAGGTGAGTATTTTCAGGTACTAGAGTATCACAATCAGATAACATACAGACTGGAAAATGCACTTCTTAGCAGGAACAAATCTGGCTCGCTCTCTTAATGCTTGTGAGAAGTAGGTTTGGAGGCTTTGATAGACCCTGTGCTGCTACTTCAGTCTGTACGAGTGAAAATAAATTCAAGAGTGAATAGTTTCTAGGTAGAGAGAGTTGTAAAGCCTCATTGGGTCTGATCAGCTATCTTCATCCTAAGAACTTTTAGGGATTTTGGTATGAGTGGCTTTCACTCTAAAGAATTTTTGCATATTACTGTCAGATTTAAATTCTGGAAAACCCCAGAAGTTTCTAAACCCAAAAATCTTGCTACCTGTCTAGAAAAAATTGTAAATACTTAAGACTTAATTCAGTAGTAACACATGCACTTCAGAATTAAAGTTAATTTATGTAGTGATTGTCATATAAAAAGGTTTATTTGGGCATAGGAATAATTACTAATGATGGATGTCAATGGTTTTAAGTTTGTGCATGGAACTTAGCTCTGCTTATAGGATTTTGTTAACACCTATCACTGAAGATTAATGTGATCTCTGTACCACAGGAAATTAAAAAAAATCTTTTGACAGTCATCTTCAGATTATGAGCGGGAAGGCAAGATGAAGAGTCTTTTAGCCCCCTAGCATGCACCTTTCTCTTCTATTTCCTAGATAGAGGTAGGAAAATTTGTAAGGATAAAAAAAAAAAAAAGCTGGTAGTACTGACAAGCAACACATCTTTCATGTGGGGTATAAGACTTTTCACTTCTCTCTGTGTTATTCAAGTAGCTGCAAGTACTTCAAAGATTGTACCTGCGAGTAGGTAAACTTAAAGTTTTTCAAGAGAATCTTAATCTTTGGGTAGTGCCCAAATATTTAACTGTGGCAACTACAACATGGTCTTAGTCTTACTGGTACTCAAGGCCATTACTTCAATGCGGGTAATAAATGTAACATTGATGGAAATAGAAGAATCTGGCTCTCAATAACTTTCCTTCTAATTTACTATCTGGTAAAACTAGTTTTTGTGGTGCTTAGCCCCATTGCAGCAGAACTATCGAGTTTTTTTTCTGAAGCAGGACCACCATCTTGCTTTTCTGCCTTATCCCACCTTCCTTCATTTTGGAAAGGAGTGCAAAAAGAACACCATGCTACCCTGGGTTGTTGAAATGGTGCTCTAGCCTTCTGTTTTTACCAATGAGACCCTTCTGCTGCATGGATCTAATCTTGAGCCAGTTTGCCTCTGTTGCTTTCATGTATTAAAATTGAGTTGTTTTTTAGGATTGCTGATGGGAAGTCTCTTCCTCTTGTGTTGTTTGTGATTCCTTAGAAAGAATTCTGCAAAAAGCTAAATATGTTGTGCTGATGGCATTGGGTATAGGCAAGATTTATGTATAGGTGAGGAGAATAGGTAAGATCCTGAGGATTAGGCTCCATGTGTTCTTTGAACCTACTCCTCAGGGCCATAGATGTTCCAATTTTGTGGCAATTCAGATAATTAGTAGCTGCATCAGCCTTTTATGAGTTAAATATTGAGTTTAGAACTTGACTTCTTTTAAGGCTGCACCTTTTGCTTTTCAAAGACGCAACTAGTCCCAGTAGACTTTATTTTTTGCCTCTATAAAACAAATGTGACTTTGCTTCCAGAGACCATAAACAGCAGTAAAGTACCATGACTGTTTTCACCACTCTTGGAGAAAAGAAAGGAGTCTCTAATTTCTGCCTTGTTACAGACACATCCTTGTTATACAGTTGCTGAGCTTTGGAAGCAGTGATAGAAAGCCTGTGAGATAAAGGGTGAAGTGTCAAAGAGAAGGAAAGAAGATAGGAATGAGTTAGGTCTTCGTGCCTTCCATCTTCCCTCTCAAGGCTAATGTTGTATGCTAAGGGCTAGTAACTTTTGTGTTTAATATAGTTGTATTTTCTTTATTATATTTCCTAGTTTTTCATTTTTATCCAGCTCATAAATAAACCAGTTGTAGGAGATTTATTACCCTTTGAAAGAAGCAAAGATAAGAGAGAATGTTGTACATCTACAATGAAAGATACTCAAGGGTTTAGGTGTATAAATTAAGAGGTTTGCTGTCATTACTTCTTTTGGGGCACAAATAAAAACTGTATGCCAGCTACTGCTCCAGTAGGTATGGCTGCCAGGGTTCCTGTCAACAAAGCTTGGGCAAAAATTACACCATAATATCTGGATGGCTGAATTTAGGAGCGACATATATAACTTGTGAGCTAGCTAGTGGCAGATTGTATGTTCAGACAACAGTTCTAAAATCATGTACCTGCTTATTTTATACCGCTTATAGGTGAATCATTTTCTTGGTAGAAAAATAAATAGAAGAAAACATTGAAAAAGCAAACTGCCCCCCATCATGCAGACATGGGATTTTTAGATGCTTAACTGCCTTCAATATCCTAATTGTTAAAGGTACTTGAAACTAGACTTGTTTTCATAATCCTTTGGATGTAATATGTGTGGTTTAGGTATAGCCTGTGTCATTAAATCATAAATTTACATTTGAATTCTTGACAGTTTAGGAAAATCAAGAGCTAGATTTGGCTACTTTAATCTCTCTTGCTTGTTTCTAGTACTGTAATTAGAATATAGTTAAATTCTCCAAAGTAGTAGACAGTGGGCAGTTAAAGCCACTTACTGACACTTATAGTGTCTTCTGTGTTTATGCTTGCAGAGGTATTAATCTGCTTTTCATGTAGAAAACCAATCCTTCAATGATTGTCCAGTTTCATGTTAGTAGGTTGCATCATTGGCCTGGTTTGTGTCTTCTTGATTCGGTTCATGGAAGGAAAAAAAAAAAAAACCCATCTAAAATTAGTAACAATAGAAAAGATGCCATTCCCATGCTCCTAAATTCTGCAGCTCTTCCCCCACACACATTAGGTGCAATTAAGTGGAATGAGGCATGGCGAGTATTGCTTTAAAAGCATAGATCTGCCAAATCCCACTCTGCTCAGCTGCTTTGAAATCACAGAAGGTACAGCAAGCAGCCGGAGTTTGAGAGATAACAGGTGCTGCTTTAAAATAAATAAATATGGGGAAAAAATTATTAACTTAAAAGAATTTTATTTAAACATTACCTTGAAGCAGATGCATCTGATGAAGACTTGAAGTAGAATAAATGTAGAAAAATAAAGGTCTATGTTATGGTAGTTCTCTGCTTTCACGTACAATGTGTACTTGTGACATACTTAATAACTGTTAAACAAGAAGGAACAAAAAAAAAATCAAACTCAAAAGGAAATTAATTTTGAAGGTCACATTCCTGTATGTCAGAAATCAGATATATAAGGAAAAAAAAAAATCTAGTGTCAACTGTTAGGGGTTTCTGTACATGATCTAACTGCAGATTTCTTTGGCTGAAAAGAAAACTCCCGTATTTGTCGTTTAGTGCTATTACAAATCATCTGCTACTTTATTTCATATCACAGAAAGAAAAAGTATGAAAAGAGGAAGAAAATAATTATGATGAATGAGACGAGAGCAGTCTAACCTTTCCTTTGACATTTCTGAAAGAAATTCAGTGAAGTTTATGTTTTTCCCAGAAGTTGCAAAGAAGTACATTGAAGCTTTGGGAGGGAGTAGTGGGAGGGAAACAGCTTTGCGGCATGAAAAGTGGCCCAAATTTTCTCTTAAACAAGCAGACTTTGTCCGCTTCAACTAGGTAAGTTAGAAGTGACTCAAAGCCCATTTACATCACATGGTGAGAAGTGAGTGCTGTAGGACCTAGCAAGGGAGGTAGCAGGGCAGTAGCACCAAGGCAGAGGTATCACACCAAGCCTGGCACTGTGTTAGTGCCAATGTTCTGCTTCCTGGCCCCAAAATGGTATTCCGCATTATGCCTTGGAATTTTCTCTCTGCCCTTTGGGGACCTTGCGCAATTTAATTTTTTTTCTAAACAGAAGTGGTCTTGGGCAAATATCCACTTTATGAATATCTTACAGTAACAAAGATTTGAAACTTGAATTTTATTTCATTATGCTAGTAAGTATTCTGACAATTATAGAATGTAGAATTTATAGCTGACCCAAACTGTTATTAAATTAGAAATCTGGGCATCTATTTCTAAGATATATGAAAGTCAGACACTTCCACTTGGACCTGGCTTTCTGATTTTGAACAGATTGATGCTTTAATGACCTCACAGATGGGAGCTGGAAATATGTTAATTCTCATGAGATTCTCATCTAGAATTTTGAGAGGCCTGGTATCTACCCTAAATTTCATATAAATATATGACTAAGTGGAAAAATGCTTTTAACTACTAAAAGCAATCTTTCTTGTTTGTCGTTTACAATTTAAAAAGCCAGTTGACTGTCTTGTCAGTCTCTCTGGTACCTCAGGGTTGTTCCTCAGTGAAATAAGTTGTATCAATTCTATATTGTCTGTGAAAGTTTACCACCAGGGGTAGTTCTTAGCTTGACCAGATATATTTTAAGATTTCTTCATTAGTTACAGATTTTTCTTAGGCTGCAACGTGGTTTTTGAAAGAGCTTTCTGCATTAAAAACAAATCAGCTTTTTGAATCTGATGTTGTACCACAAGAATTAAGCTTCAAAATAAGCTGTGTCTTATACAAGGCTTTATAAAATAATCAAGTGCAAGACAGTCCATTATTTGGTCAAAGAATTAATAGACTCAGTTGTGCAGTCTTGCTAATATGAGCACATTTTGGTGTCAAAACCATGGCCAACAGTAGCAAAGCCCAAAACTGCACAGGTGATTGAGGTGCCAATTGAGGTGCCAGTTGAGACACACACCTCCCACACCCCCATTCCAAGCCCCGGCAGCTGAGGTAATGTCACAGTCTTAGTTCTGAGCCAAGCTCTGTCTGCTTAGAAAAATCTCCATGTTAAATGTCTGTCTCCTCTTCATGCTGAGAAAGGCAATACTTGGTCATCCCAGTCCTGGCTAAAGAAAATGACACTGAGAAATTATTTCTTCCTTTTGCTCTTTATCTGACTTTCAGCTAATAGGGGGTGTCAGAAGGAGGGAAGAGATTGATATTGTCCAAAATCCAAGTTAGAAGGGAAAGAAACCACCTCCATGGAAAAATTCTCCTGAACTTGATAGCTAGTGATTATGGATTATTTTTGTGACACATCTTGTCCAATTTCATTTAGGAAATCTAGAGTAGATTTATGTATAAAACTTCAATTTTGTATATCAAAATCAAGGATTCCTATTTTAACTGCTACTGTTTTATGTCCTTTATAATAGTCTGAGATAAATGTATCTTTTCAGCAGTATATTAGCTCCCGGTCCAGTTGTTGGTCTGGGAGAGGTGCATAATGACAAGGTTTTCCAACATCTATTGAGGAGCATAAGTAGGGCCGTTTGGGACAGGGGAAGTCTTGGCTTCTATTGCCTTTCCTCTGCTTGTTCAGTAGCTATTTAAGAGTTTGGTTTCGTTTGTGGTTAAATCAATATTGTTAATGAGTATATGTGATGAGATAATTAAAAAAATCACAGAAGCATTAGGGGAGAAAAAAAACCCCAACAAAACAACCAACAAATGAGAAGAATTTTCCTCGGGTCAAAGTAGCGTCTGATTTTGTGCATGTCTCAAAGCTCCAGAGAACCTTTACTATTCTTTTATTAGGTAAGTAGAATAGAAGCAGCTCAATTGGTGCATGCTAAGTGCAGGCTTCTCTGCTAATTGAAAGAGAAAACAAGAACTGATAGAAATAACCTCTTCACATGAGTTTGTCTTATCTATGAGATTAGTGAAAGCAGGTCAAGAAAGCCTTGTCTAACATTCAGGAACAGTTAACCTTCTAGTACTTGTCTGAAACTTAGGTAGCCACTGCTTTAGTTTCATTGAGAAAGGGGTGGGGGTGGGTGCGTGGAAATCCAAATGGGAATGTGGACAACCCCAATAAATCAATAAAATTGCAAATACTCTCCAAGTTATTTTTGCAGAATGAGTGTTATTAGCTTTTCAAATAGAACTGGATTTTTATCCTTTGTCATCATTTGATGGCAAAATGCAGATAGATGTCTGTTGTGTCCATCTTTTTAATCCTGCCTACACCTGGATTCTTGCAGTATGCCAGCTTCATGTTTGCTGTAATTAATTTCAATTTTACTATGTTGATTTATGGTAATAGAGTTTGGCCTAGATTTTTAAAAGGCTGGCTAGCTGAAATGATATATCAACAGGTATTCAAGGGCTCTTTCTTTTATAACTACTATGGAGTAATTGGAATATTTCTGGTAGATTCAAAAGAATAGCAACTCACTACAGGAATTAAATTAAGCTAATGAAAGAAAGCCTTTTACTTAGAACCAATAAAACATATTAGACTTGGCAATAATCTGTCTGAAGTGGTTTTGAAGCCCTGTGGCTTGATTTTATTTGAAGTTGAATTGGACAGTACACTTAAAATGCTGTGGGGAAATGATCTTGAACTGGTGTGTGGAAGTATTAAATTGTATGTTAGATCTTTTTTTCACTTGGCTCTTGCAACCACAAAGGAATTCAGAGTCTGAAGAAAAGACCTGCATGAAATATGCAGGCTTTGCATGGTTGAGATATATTGACTTTTGTAGAGGCAGAGGAAAACATGAAATAAAACCACCTTTCAGTGATTCCCCAGTTTGAGATTGTGAGAATGGTTTCTGATCGTAAGACCCTTTGTGTGTTCTCAGCTATATGTCCAGGCGTGCTTGTAACAACTGGAATAATTGTTACAATACGGTTTGCACATTCAAAAGTCTGTCATCAGTAGGATACTGGTCTAGATGGGTCATTGACCTTTCTTCTTGCGTGATAACTTCTGTGATCTGTGTGTTTTCTTTTTTTTTTCTCCCGCTCAAAGAAATTACATGTAAAACAACACTGAAATTGTCGTGTTCTGATAGTAATGACTATTTCAGAGAGGACTGCAATGGTGCTTAACTTCAGGTTTCCTTTCAATTTCCTGTTTCCTTTTCCTCTGCCTACAAATAACCTGATAATCAATATAAGAAACCGATAATAGACAAAGGTTCATTAGAACACCACATTTTCGTTTCTTTCTTTTGTTATGATCACCTTTCATTGCAAAAATGACCACAAAGGTTTTTTTACAACTTCATGGGCTTTGGGCTTTTTTTTTTAATGTTTATTTTCTTTTGGGGTTTAAGCCACTGTTTTGTTTCATCGTGCTTTATTGACAGCAACTCCTGTAGAAAAATGACATCCATTATTAAAAATTCCCCCAGGAAATCTCTAGCAGACAAAGAAACTTTACTAGTTATAGTTATTCCTTTGTTCTTTTTTAACTGTGCTTATTGCAATACCACAATTTCATTCTCCATAATTGGGATAACTGTAACTTATATCCAATAGTCTTATGTAAAATATTCTCTAAATGTATGTATTTTATAACTACTTTTAAGACATTCTGCCCACCTAAAGGTTGTTTGTCCTGTCTTTTCAATAAGTAGAGGACAGAAGATGGGGTTTTGCATTGTCAGAATGACTGCTTCTCATATACCATGTTATACAGCTTTTTCTCATGGTCCTAATGCCCCTAATTTGCCTTGAACGTTGCATGTTTTTGCACTGTTTTACAGAGATTGTCACCAAAGCCAAGCAGGCTTCTCGTAACTTTCTTGATTTCTTAGGGAAAAATGTTAATATACTGAACTTTACTTAGCATTGTTTGATGCTTATTATTTATATTTGCAGTTTTTTATTGGATCAAATTAGGAACAGAAAGTTTCTTAGTAACTACCACCTCGAACTTTTCTCTAACAGATAAAGTAAGGGGTGTTTGTTCTAGTGTGCCTGTGGCTTATCAATGCTGTTGTCAGAGAGCAGGCACATTTTCAGGCAGACTACAGGTGGTGTTGACATTTATGGATCCCATTTTCTCTAAATAGGCTGCTTTAGAATCAAGATCGTATTCAAAACCTGCCTTTCAACACAGTTTTATTTCTCTTTAAAGGGAGAATTTTGTGAATTCAGACAATTAGCATTTTCAACAGCTTGCACTTTAGAAGAAGGGTAAGAAAGTCAGCACACGCAGCTTTACCATAAGGTATTAAGTAACTTTTAAACTGGGGGCATTCTTAGCTCGCTGTAATTAGTCTCCAATAAAACTTTGCTCCAAAACTCAGTTAAAATGGCATTAACTTCAGCTAGTTCGTTTGAAAAATCCAGACCCCCACAGCAATGCTCCAATGTTCTTGGTTTATGAGGAACATCATTAAATATGAAAGATTACATTGCTTTTAAAAAATATATTTAGTGGAAATTATTGCATGCCAAAACAGACAAAAATTGTCTCTAATTCTAAAGGCCGTTTTTCCGCCAGTCATCCCTGTACAGCTGTGCCTTTGCCAGCAGCTTCTTAACGGCACAGGAGCAGCCATTCACGTGTTTCTGAAACGCTGTCCGACTTTGTTCAGCGTGTTTGGATGTGAGCATTTGTGAAGCAACAGGATCTGCAGATGGTCTTAATGGATGGGATGATGGCACCTTTTAAAAAGAACATACTTTTAAAAATAGGCATGTATAACTTCAGTTTTTCTTAACTTCTCTGACCTGCGTATTTTTTAGGGATATTGACGCAGGATCTGGTCCTGAATGAGGGACATGAAGTAGGGCACAGGATTAGTAAACACAGAAAGCATATTGGTACTGGATGGATAGTGTACTTGCTATTTAATTTTTTACCAGATGTACCGAGTGTACCTAACTTAGCTGTGTGGGGCAAATCTTGCTAGATTGGTAGGGGAAGTATTTTTAAGTAGCAGGACTAGTTTCCTTATAATTTGTTCTTCAGGTACAGCATGACTGTGATGCTAAGTGTCTGCTCAGTGTAAGTCAGAAGTTGTGAACTGACCAGTACCTTCATGGTACGTATTTCAATAAAGGTAACAGTTTACTGTGTGTTTGCTGTCCCACAGTAACTGCCAGGCCCATAGCACGATGTGGGAAGTGCAATGTTTGTGGTGCAAGGTGTCCTTACATCTTCTTTTTAAGATGCTTTAATTGCAATGAAGTACAATGTTTGCAAAGAAGATGAGAATTTGTTTCAGCTTTGCCGTGAGAGAATGACCACTAATTCCTCTTATTTTGCACCATTTCTTTCCTCTTGGCAAGACAGGCTTTCCCTACTTGTTTTTCCTGCACTAGTTACAAAAGAATAGATTTGCTATGAGGACCAGGGCATCCAAAACAATCTGAACATCATCTTCTCGTGGAAGTGATTCAATACAAAATATTGCACTGACCTAACATTTCCACATCATTACATCTCTGTTTAAAAAGCATTTATTTTCACTGTGCCAGGTGTATGTTGCTATTTCAAACATACTTTTAAGGCGTATTAATCTGGAGAATACACTGAGGCACGGTTTTAATAGCTGAAACTCTTTTTTTTTTGTTTGTTTGTTTTTTTTTTTTTTTTTTACTTACACTATCAATACTTGGGTAACTCCAACAATTGGGTGGGTTTACTCCACCCCGTTTAAAAATAAATTACATCTGGGTCAGTAAAAACTGAAGAGATTTGAGCCCAGGTTTGTTTTCCCCCCCAAATAAGAGAAGAATCACGTTGAGAATTGCTGAAGTAGTTTCCTGTATAATACCATGATTTTTAAAAATGCTATGCTATGTCTTCCTTAGCTATAAAACCAAATGTGAGTAAAAGACAAAAAAATCATCTATGGCATTACCACGTGCCTCAAGCAGTATAGAGGTTTTTTTTATTAAGAAATTTCTTGTTTACATATCATAAAAACATAAGACGCTTCACATTATGATGGGAATAGCAACTGAGGTGGGAGTCTTTAAACTTGAAAATGTAGTTTTGAGAACGGGAAGTCTCCGTAGTTTTCCCTGGACGATCAAAGAAAGCTCGCTTAAAATCCAGTTGTTTGAAATACATTGCAGTTTGTAAACCTGCGGTATGAATTTGCACTTCTATTAAAAATATCAAAGTCGCCTCTCAAGGCTCTTCAGGTGAGAGTATGTTTCTTTCACATGGGCAAACTAAGGCATGGAATAATTAATTGTTCCAGGTCAGTTGGCTTATGCCAAAACTGTAATAAAAAAATCCCAAATGTCCAATATACAGCAGTAAGTCAGTAAACAAACACTTTCTTACATTCTTTGCTTTAAAACCATGCTGTGCATTTTCGCTTCTTGAGCTTTGTGAAGGGAAGAGTTTCTTCTTTCTTTCCTTGCAAATGAAGTGAGGCAGAATAATTATATACAATTTTGCAGAGAGGCTGTAACCTCTGTGGGGTATGTGAACTATACAGGAAATAAAAATTTTCTGTACCAGCACCCCAACAATATGACTGTGTAACCTCAGCGAGGAGGATGTTCAGTATCACAGCCCCTCGTGGGAAGAAGGACTTTGGTAGCGGGGGTTGCTTTCTGCTCTTTACCGGAACCAGTACGATGTTGGTGTCTTCTCGTTCCCGAGCCTCCTCTGGGAGGCAGTTTCATGTGATTGCTGTTTTTACACTTAAGTATGTCTTATGCTGTGCTCTTGTTTAATTGATCTGCAAATCTATGTCACAACCGAGTTTATTACACATTAGGGGTTTTACACATACTGAGAAGTTGGTCTTTGTTCACTTTATTCCTAAACTAGACTCAGTGAGTTCCTACAGTTGCATTGCATTTGACCCGTAATTAACCAGTGCTTGCTTAGCCTGATAAATGTCACCATCTCGTGCCTATGCTTTCAGGGCCTCTGCTATTATCCTATGGCTGTACTCCATTACACTGTATTATTATACTAAGGTCATAGTTTATTCTGTGCAGAATAATTATTTGTTATTACTAGTAGTTACAGAAATATATATAAGAATATAACAACATCTGTAACACCACAGTCATACAAAGCCTGAAACCAATTAGGTAGTGGTCATCAGACAGTTCCTGTAGTTTAAGATCAGAGAAAACCTGAGACCTGTATTAACTTAACATGTAGCCTGTTCATGATACAAGGAGCAGCTGTGCTATGTTCATAGGACTACAAAGCTGCAAACTCTGTGGTTTTGGCCGTACTGTGACTGCTAAAAAACTTGTATTTGGCTTAAATTATGTCAGTAGTTCACTTTTATCAGTGCAGTGTTCAGTAGCAAATAAGTAGTAAATGAAAAAAGGAAACCTAAAAAGCAATAATAGCGCTACATACATAACTGTTTTCATGTGTCTGAATTGCGTGTGACTTTACACTGCTTTTTGTATCTGGAAGTATATGAAGAACTTACTAGCTCCAGTTGAACTATATCATGTCATTATCTCCTTGTTAGTAATTAAAAAAGCAGAAGGTATTAATGACAGGTTTTTTGTAGTTTTTACAGTGATAACAACTCTAGAGTTTTTAGCAAATGTTTCCATTTGCTATTTAGAAGAATGCTTAGAAGTGCCTTTCAGGATGTCTTCTATAGGTGTTGCTGGGTAGCAGCCTTTGACCGTGTTTCTAGTAGACCTCTGAACTTGTTCAAGTCCGGCTACCCCTGTTTATTAAAGACTACTTCCTCTGCTAGGCCAAGCTGCTTTACCTTCTGTTTGTATTTGTACCATCACAGCTGTCCTTCATGGGAGGGCACAAGACAAAGTGGTTGTGCTTCCTCCCCACCCTCTACATACTTACTCTGGGCTGAATAAAAAGTTGCCCCTCATTTTCAAGTCCTTATTGTCACTTGGAAAACGCACTTCCACAGTTGTATGTTTTGCTGAATTTGTGTACTGTTGCCTGAAGGTAAAACAAGGCAGTTGGTTCCAGGATTGCAGAGAGTTCATGCTAAAAAAGAATATTTTTTTTTGTCTTATAGTTTTGCTTTAAACAAACAAATTGGATAAATCCAGGAAAAAAGTGGAATAGATCATAAACCTTGTCACTTATAATTCTTTCCCCAAAATCTGTAGCCCAGTACAGATACAGCCCATGTTAAAAGTTCTTATGTTGCCTGGAGAAATAGACATAATTGTTTCATTAATTTCAAGATTATAATTAAGTCATCTTCAGTGTTTCCAATCCTTTTCTTACAATGTCTCTATGAATAAAACATCTCCCAACGGTATATTGTCTGTTTTTTAAACATCCTTTTTGGATTCCTCTATAAATTCATTCTAAATAAAGATACAGTCTTGAACAGTACAGTAGGTCAATTTGCTTTATACAAATTAGGGTTTCTGCTATTAATTGGACAGTTTCTAAAATATGGGAAGTCAAGGATTTATAATTGTGTCTTAAAAGACTTTTTGTACAAATACATGAATGAATTTTTCATGCATTCTTGATTTGTTAAAATGTGTTCATTTCTCAGTGGATAGAGAATAATAGGCAAGATACAGAAAGGGCCTTCGTTTGTGGGCACAGGAGTGAGAAAGAGCATAAAGAGCCTTACTAAAGACAGAAGTGGAGTCCTCAGGTGAGAAAAGGAAAACTTGGGTGTAGTACAGAAGTAGTTCATAGATGGGGGACTTGATGGGGTTGGAGTGGGGAGACCATCTCAGATATGGGTTGTGAGGAAAAAGACTTTGAAGAGGTGGAAGGGTAACCACAGAGCGAGCGATGTTGTAGCAGATGTTGCTAGAGGAGGGTGAAAGGGAGAAGGGAAAGTAAAAACGGAAGGATTTTGTATCTTGGTCTGAACTGTGTTTGGCATTAATCAACTACAGCTGCATTTAGTAGGGTAACTAACCCCAGAATTGAGAGCCTTTGCTAGGGATTAAGGTCAGGCAGTTTAACATTTGTGGGTGTCGTATTATCAAGTGACTGAGCTAAGTGTCTGCAATTAGATGCACAGGTTCCATATGCAGCACATGGAAAAAGTAAAGCGCTTATTGAATGTGAGTTTTACTGGAACTAAGAAGGTGGTCTAGGGTCTGTATAATTTGACAGCAGGAGATTCCTATGAAAAAAAAAGAAAATTAGTTTGAAAAAAAAAAACAACAGAGCTGGAAAATCTTCTACTGAGAAACACAACTTGATATTTTACAGCTTTGGGAGGCTGGGGAGCTAATGCTTGTGCTCTCTGCAGATGTTTTCATCCATATAACTCCTGCTCCTTGGCTACCTATATGTCATTAAAAACCCAGTTTATTGCCTGAAACTGTCACTTGCTGTTGATCTATATTTGCCAGTTGGTTTGGGGTTTGTTTTGTTTGTTTGGTTTTTACTACAAAAAATAAAGCTAATAAAAAAATCTTATTTTTTTATTCTGGAAGCCAGATTTGCATTTACAATGATCTGAAAAAAACTTCAAATTTGCGGTAACTCTGTGGACAATTTGAACACTTATTTTTAATTCAAAAGAAGACAAGTAATCAATAATGCATGTTTTCTCTGTTTGTTATTGGTGGGCTGCAAAAACAAGTATGCTTTTGCATATAAAGTACAGCCGCATCATTAAATAAAAAATAGTTTACTCCATTTGCTTTCTACCTTATAATGCACAACAGTAGCAAAAAGACTTTTGCTTTCTTTTAGTTAAAATACTTTTGCTTTATTGTTAAGAGCAATTCAGGCTTATGCTATAGAATCTTTGTGTTTTACACTTTGAATTAAGATCCTGTTGAAAGTCTGTCACTTTCTGTTGTCACAGAATTGCCATTCTCGATGATTCTTGTTTCATTCATGTTTTGGAAGGAGGCTAGCTGAAAAAAAAAATTACCTTGTTTTCTTAGCTTGCATTTAGGTCTAACAACAAATGTCTTGGGAACTCTGAAATGGAATTCTAGTTGGGCTTCTGGAAATGAATGTAGATATTTTAAAGTATTAATGTAGCTTTTATCCCCTTCTAGTAATGGTATCAGATGAAACTATCTAAGTATGGGTTGTTTTGACATGATTCTTCCCCTCTCCTTAAACGAAGAAAAAGTTTAGTCTCTCAAATCTTTGGCGGGTAAGACTAATGCCAAGTCAGAAGTTTGTTGCACGTGTGTAAACTCTTAATGGAGCTGTGTCAAAAATATTACTGTTCAAGTTGCTCTGTCTTCACAATGACTGATTTTTAGGAAGAAACCACCTTCATAGGAGACTGTTTCAGTGTGTTTAATGCTACTTGCTTCTTATCTTACACTGGTGAGCTATCTTCTATGTCCCTTCATAGTTGGGGCGTATGCGTGTCCTAACAATTATGAGTGAAGAGACTTCCACTTTGTATTGCCCTCAGGCTTAGCACCTCAACGTGGAGGGCAGGATGGGCTTGGTGTAATTTCAGCTTCTCTCAGAACTGGTTATTATAATACCCCCATCTTCTTACATAGTAATAGAATTTAAGAGTCAAAATTGTTTGTGGAGGACGAATAAGTGAATTTTTCCTTTTTTGCTTTTGAAAAATTTGTTTCATTTTTAGGGTTTCCATCCCCAATGTGATAATGGAGCACACCTGCTTCTCCTGCCCTATGGCGACACTGTCAACTGCTCATTGGACCTATGTGTAAGCATGCTGGTTGCTGCTGCTGACAAATTCAGTGACTGCTTTTACTACATTAATAGATGTTGGATCTCTTGCACCCAGCAGCCAAGTTGTCACAAAATCTGTTAGAATAAAATAATCTCTGACAACATCTGTCAAAATTAAATCATAGAATGGTCAGAGTTGGGAGGAACCTTAAAGATCATCAAATTCCAACCCCTCTACTGTGGGCAGGGATACTTTCCACTAGACCAGGCTGCTGAATGCCCCATCCAGCCTGGCCTTGAACACTTCCAGGAATGGAGCTTCCACAACTTCTCTGGGCAACCTGTTCCAGTTTTTCACCACCCTCACAGGAAACAGTTTCTTTCTAGTGTCTAATCTAAATCTCCCCTTTTCCAGTTTAAAACTATTACCCCTCATCCTACCTCTACACTCCAGCTCTCTTGTAGGCTCCCTTCAGGTATAGCGGAAGGCTATTGTAAGGTCTTCTCAGAGCCTTCTCTTCTCCAGGCTGAACAACCCCAGCTCCCTCAGCCTGTCTTCATAGCAGAGGTGCTCCATCCTTTGATCATCTTTGTGGCCCTCCGCTGGACCAGTTCCAATAGGTCCTTGTCTTTCTATGTTGAGGACTCCAGAGATGGACACAGTACTCCAGGTCGGGTCTCAGAAGAGCAGAGTAGAGGGCTAGAATCTCCTCCCACGACCTGCTGGACATGTTGCTTTTGATGCAGCCCAGGATGTGATTGGCTTTTTGGGCTGCCAGTGCACACTGCCAGTTCATGTTGAGATTCTCATCCATGAGCACTCCCAAGTCCTCCTCCTCAAGGCTGCTCTCCAGCCATTCTCCATGTATTTGTGATTGGGACTGCCATGTCCCAGGCGCAGGACCCTGCACTTAGCTTGGTTGAACTTCATGAAGTTTGTATGGGCCCACCTCTTGAGCCTGTCCACACCCCTCTGGATGGCATCCCTTCCCTCCAGCATGTCAATTGCACCACACAGCTTGGTGTTGTTGGCAAACTTGCTGATGGTGCACTCTATCCCACTGTCCATGTCTCCAACTAAGATCTTAAACAACACTGGTCCCAGTGCTGAGCCCTGAGGAACACCACTCGTCACTGGCTGCCAGTTAGAGATTGAGCCATTGACCACAATGCTTTGAGTGCAGTTATCAAGCCAGTTCCTGATCCACCAAATGGTCCATCCATCAAATCCATGACTTTCCAATTTTGAGACCAGGATGTTGTGTGGGACAGTGTCAAACATTTTGCATGTGTCCAGGTAGATGACATCTGTTGCTCAACTGTATTGAGTCATGAAGTACTGGCAAGCAGGCAGATGAACAGAGAGAGCACGATTGCTTAACTGGCAATTTCCTCTGGAAACAACACAATGTAAGATTGTGTATATTCATTTGATAAGATTTATATGCTGTTTTCCAAAGTAGTCAGCACTGGATATCAAAAGAGAAGTGTAAGGATGAGATGGGTAGCAGAAATATTTCCCCATAATACCTTTTGTATTCAGTAACTTTTGGCTTCAGGGCTTCATAAGCTAGAGGTTTTGCATTTGTATTTAATAGCCATTCAAGGAAAACCTATGGAATGAAAAGGCAGTTGAGTCCATGTAAACTTTACAGCGCCCACAAAATTATGTGCTGAAGTGTTCTATGCTTTAATTAAAAGGTCTGTGAAGGGTCAAATACTGTAGTTATTTTAGCTTACTTGTCCGTCTATTTTGAACTTCATTTGAGGATCTTGCTGCTTGGACAAGTAGGAAGACTAGAAAAAAAAAACTTACACATAAAGACCAAATTTTAGAAGGTAGTAAGGATTGATAGGCACAGGGTGTGCTGGAGTAATTGGTGGCGAGGAATTCTGGAAGATGAGAAAATAGGATATTGGAATGAAATTGAGGTGGAGAAACATTAGAAACAAAAATCTATTTACAAGAGGAAATGGTGTAAGGAGGACACAGATACTACTGGTCACAGTGGAAGAGAAGAATAAGGACAAACAATCTTGCAGGGGAAGAGAAGGGAAAAGGAGAGACTCTGGCTGAAAGGCAGAATTAACAAATATATGGGGCTATTGGTGTGGGAAAACAACATGAGGGAGGGGTACATGCTAGCATGT
This sequence comes from Nycticryphes semicollaris, assembly GCA_013400055.1. Lineage (NCBI taxonomy): Eukaryota > Metazoa > Chordata > Aves > Charadriiformes > Rostratulidae > Nycticryphes > Nycticryphes semicollaris. The sequence continues at coordinate 929,118 of VXBJ01005512.1, read as the reverse complement.
GAAGTGAAGAAGTGCATGGCCAAATAGGAAGGTCCTGAAATAGGGGTGCAGTTGTGACCCACCAATAACTGGTGGTGAAATAGCATAAATGAATGTACCTCTGTTAACTTCTGCTTGACACTTTCTGGAAATAGAAACTGGTAGGTGTTGAAGTACAACATTCTTTTGGTTTATGCATATGAAGATAAGTGAGAGAGACAAAATAGTTGTTGGCTTTATATTTTAGCTTAATTTTCTTATTTGTCCACCAGTTCTGTACAGGTTTGATGTTGTACTTGTACGTGCGTACTTAGGTACCAGCTAGTGACCTTTCTGTAACGTCTTTTCCTTAGAAACAGTTTATTGGAGTCATGAAGTTGTGAATGCTGAAAGACTTTTAATAAAAGGAGATTTTATATTGCATTCTTACTGTAGCTGGTGATTTATTATAAAAGACTCACTATGCTGGGGGTTCTCTTTATTTCCAGTTCATACTTTACCTTGGATGGCCTACGCATTTCTCTGTAGGAGATATCATTTGAACTGGATATAAATCTCAGTGGTGGTGTTGGCAGAGGAAGCTGTTTTTTCTCTTAGATGCTCTCTGTGTAAATGTGCACAGCGTTGTATTCCGCAAAAGTCCTGGGAGTGCAGTTTTTAACTGATGTTTCACAAAGTCAAAGAGCAAATTCATACCAAAGAAGAAAATTAAAAAGTATGCTGCTCAAAAGCCGTGCCCTAAGGTACTTGATTTTATGTCTCTACAAGCATTAAAAGAAAACAAAAACCAGAAATTATCTGCTTATATTTGTGTGCTATAAGAAATTTAATTTTATATCTGAAATGTAACAATGATTAACATGGAAAAGTATTTTTACTTTCCACTTTTTATTTGCTACTCCTTGGGGTAGGAGACAGACATACATTTCAACTTTCTGAATTTTCACAAGACAAATACTAACACGTGTTCTTGGGATACTGGCCATTTGTTACATTAAAACGCTGGCATAACACTGTCCCTTTTGGACTTCCTCTTTTCATTCTTGTGCAGCTACTTCAGGAAGCATGGGCTTCGTTCAGTGGTTTAGCACAGGGTGGACTTTGTAGAGCTGTAGAGTAATACTCTGCTAACTTGTCGTCTCATTCGGGGTGCAGGATCATAAAAGTTTTGATTCCTATCTGCCCCTTTTGCTACAAGAAAGATTCTATTTATAGGTAATTTTGAAAAGATAATCTAGTGATTACAATCTTTAGAAATAGCCTTTTTCATTTTCATTAGAAACTTCATTTAGGAGACAAGTGCTGTGAAGGCTTCAGATTTTAATTAAATCATGTCCGTTTTTACCAATTTGTCTTAACTACATGGGAAATATGAACTGAGATTAGTGTTGCATGAAGAGAAAAATCCATCTCTTGAGTTGCTGAGCTTTCTAGGAGTTAAAGTTTTCCTAACATAAATCTGGCTATTCTTGCTAAAGGTAATTATTCACTTGTCCATGGTGCTCAGATGCTATGAAACAGACATGATAGACTGCAGTTACTTGATGTGGATGGGGACAGCAAAAAAATGTACATATTAAATATTCTCAGCGCAGTTATAATTTATTGCAGTACTTGCCAAAGCTTGTTTGGTGCTTTCAAAGTCCCCTGAAAAAGTATAGTTCAGTACTCCAAGGAATGTACAGTAAGCTAGGCATACGAAGGGTAGAAATACTGATTTGGAAATGTTACAAATTCTTTTCAATGTAGGAGAATATCAAGGATTTGCTACAGTTACGTTTCCTGTGTATGCCACTATGACATTGTTTCCTTGCCTGAAAAATGGACACGTGCAAGTTCTGTACTGAGATTTTTCCTAATAACCGTTGTTTTAGATCAATTCCAAGGTAGCATTGTCCTAAATAGCACAATACAGTCTGAAGCATGGGGAAGAGGGGAAGATGTTGATGCTTCTTAAAAGTTTTTAATAACTTCAGTGTCTGGGCCACTATTGCTTCTGTTAGTGAATTAGGTTTTCTTATCTACAGAATCAGTGAACTCTTCTTGCTAGGCTTGATGCTTACTTTGCTTTGCATTTTTTTGGGAAATGTGGAAGACTGTATAAAGCTACTTTCTTTGTATGGCAGCAAATTCTCCGTTTGATTTATCCTGATTACTTCTGATGACTTGGGTTACACCAGTAGCCAACAGACCAACAAAAGTAATTATAGTAATAAAAGAGCTTGTCTACTTGAATAGGAACTTAGCTCTTTTCTCTATGATCTGCAGATAGTGATTTAAAAATAATTAATAAAAAAAAAAAAAGACTTGTATGTGAGAACTGTTAGGTGTCACTGATAAAATTAATGGTTAGTCCTTTATCGTAGGGTTTGCGTTATTTCTATTTCTGGCATTACTGGTATCTAGGTAGGAATAATTATTGGATAGAAAGTATATAGTGACGTAGGGTGCTTTTACTAGGAAAGCGGTGTATTAAGCAAAATCCATGATGTGACTGTAGTATAGTGGGAATGTGGTGTTCTTCCAAGCACAACTCTCATTCAGGCACTAACCAGAAGAAGAAAAATTCCAGTGTACCACTTCCCATTCTTCTGGGTCAAGGCTCATCTGCATTAAGGCCTAGGGAAGCCTGGAGAGACGCAAGGCAATAGTCTCAGGCTTTTTGCACTCTGATTCCACAAAAATATTTTATCACTGGCACTTTTTTGTATGTTGCTGCTTCTTCAGAAATAAGTCAAAGCTTAGTATACCTGCAGGTCACATTGCCAATATCCTGTTAGATTCCTATCTGTGTCAACTGATGATAGCCTCAGAAGATAGCTGTTAGTACCACAATAAGCACAGCTGTGACTCATCTGTGGGGCTGTATTCTATTGTGTTGCTGAAGAATGTAATTAGAAAGCAAAAGACATCACGGTAGCAGAAGATTGTCTACAGAAATTCTGTGATAAGAGAAATGCAGGACAAGAAAGAATTCTGTGCATCTTGGTGACAGTATTGGAACCATGCTTCAAGGGCAGAATTGAAGTCAACCTTGCAAAAGGGCACAGACAGGTTACAGGAAAGACAGCCTCATAAAATTGGCAAAGCTTTCCCCTACAGATTGCATAGGGAAGCAAACCTTGGGAATGCTAAACTGTGTTTGCTGTGGAGCTGATGAACCAGTGGATTTGCTGCTTTTCTGCTAATTTTTTGCACTGAAATTTTTAGCCTTTAAGTGCTGCTGTTCGGAACAGCAGATTCTGCAATAGGTAGTACTATTGAAATGATGGACCATAACAGAAGAGTGTTCATTGTCTAAAATCTCTTCAAGGTAAATGCCGCAATATGAGTCTTAATATTGCCATACTTAACCAAATGATTGCATTAATCTAATTTCTTGACTCAGTCACCTCTTTATGAAGAGATCGCATGTTAGAAAAAGAGATATTTTGCATCCCTTTTTCCTGAAAGAGCAAATATAATCTGAATGGGTAAGGTACTTAGCAGGTTTCAATCTTAACTGCAGGTAGTTACAGTAGCTGAGATATTTGCTCTAGGTTCTCCAGTGGATAACCATGTGCAAGTGACTGAGTGGTGCAAACACCCAGGAAGGACAGAGGTAGCTTTCAGTAACACAAAACATGAATCCTGAGAGCAGCAAGAAAAAATTTGAAGAAAAGAAGACTTGTACTTTAGGACCAAAAATACCTTAAAAGTGAATTTCAGCAAATGATGAAACTGCTTCCAAACGGGAAATGATGAAAGCCTCATCTCATTATAACTGAACTAAACAGGCCAAAGCATTGTAATAAGAATTTCTGCATCATCTTTTGATAGATGTGTTGGTGACGTGATGGGTCTTTGAAGTTTTACACTTCTCTGATTCCAGAAATATATTCCCAAAGTGAAATCCATTTTCATTAGAAACAGTAAGATTTGGGGGGTGTGCATACTAACATGCATCAGGTAGCATTAGAAAAGAATATTTAAAAAGAAAAACTTGAATCTTTTTCTACTGCAACTACATTAGTGAGCCCGTTTGAAATATAGCATTTCTTGATTTCTCATCCATTTTAAAGTTGATTTCTGTATTAACCCATTACTTTTCTTTAACCTGGTGCAATACCAGTTTACTTTAAATAAAGGTAGAGACCTGCTGTTAGAACAATATATCAGTGGATCTTAAGATGCTAGATACCCTCGGGACCTTTTAAAAGATGTGCAGAAATTTTCCTTTTACAGGAGTTAGAAAAAGTATGGGATGGACATAAATCTGTGCAGTGTTCTTTATCTACCTGTTGCCTTCCTTGCATCATGGGCATTTGCAGACATTCTTTAGCTGACAGGTGTTTATGTTACTTTAGAGAATTGTATGAGCTAAGCATGGATCTGATACTAGTGATGTAAAAGATACTGCTTCTGCAAAGAATTAATGCATGAATAATTGTTTTATTTTGGGGGGGATTGTGGATCTTTGATAGGGTTTTTTTTGGGTTGGTTTTTTGTTTTGACACATGGTGTAGGATTGAAGTAAAAAAAATTTACTTAGTAAAATTAGGTCTTGGAAATGGTTTGAGTGTTTCTTGTATGTCCCTTGAGTGGCTGTTTCAGTGAATCTCCTCATTTTCCAATTCCTGTTGGGAATAGTCACACTGTGTGTGGTATTTGGAAAACATTGGGAGCTCAGTTTATGAATCAAGGAGGCAACAGAGAAGACAGTGATGGCAAATGCATAGCTATAATTTAGAGATAAGTAGATACTATCGTCACACTTGAATAAGATTGACAATATATTCCATAGACTAAGATATCTTGAAGCTCAATTAGCTTGCTTATTATCTCTTTAGTATTTTTTTTTTTCTTGAAGGAGACTAGAATTATATTTTCAGTGCTTAAAGATGTTAGCATTGCTGTTCACACAGGTATGGGGTTTTCTTTGTTATCTTAACATGGCTAAGGTACACTGATAGAATATCGCTGTTCCTATGTTAATGATTTGAATCTGGAGCTCTATACTCTTATTGAACTTGTGTTTGCAAAGGACACGTTTATAAAGGTAAGGATACAGAAGATTCTTATATTCCACTAATACAAATAAACAGACTAAAGGACATAAGTCATGTTAGGACTGCTTATAGGTATGAGCATGTGTAGGTTATAGTATTTAAATCAAGCATATGTCTCCACAGTAGTGAGATTGCCAGACTTTTTTATTTGTTTCTAGTAAAGAGTTATTGCAATCTGCAAAGTCTATGCATAAATTCTATTCAAAACCTGATGTGTGAAATACAGCTTCTGTATGTGCTGGATGTAGAAAGTGTTGAATTCTTTTAATGAAAAAAATTTATCAGTGTCTCTGCAATATAAGACACATCATCTTGAATTTTGTGAGTGACTATTTTCCATATGGATATTTCACCTGCACAGGAGAAACAAAGAAGTTGCCAGGGCTTTGGGAAAATGTAATTTTAATTGCCAAATGCTGTTAAAAAGATAAGTGTCATAGGGTGTCTTGTTTTAGAATAGACAAAGAATATTTAAGCTAAATTATTAATACAAAGTATTTTTGTTTGTTTTGTAAAGGAACAATATCAGGATTTGTATCTTTGTTCTTTCCTTTTTAGCATGCTCAAAGTCAAGTGAAATTTGGAGAAATGATCAAATTAAGCCTTGATATTCCATTTTATTATTTTCCCCATCTTTGTTGTTTAGAAATAATCCAGGCAGGGTTACAGAATCAGTTATCCTGAAAATTAGATTTATTAAATACTATTCATTTCATTTGGGACTGTATAATGTCAAAGCACCTTCAATTCTGTAACTTTATTTATATGCTGTCATACATGATTTTTTGTATATTCAGTAGTTGGCAGCTGTTTTAGTGTTTGTGTTGCTATTAGAGACAAGCAGTTTTTTTAACTAGTGCAAAATCAACTACTTAAGCTGTTGTTGGTCTGTAAACTGGATTTTAAGCAATTTGAAGTACAAGCTTATAACCTCAAGTCCTTTATGCATCTGATGATTCCTGCATGTCTTAAATCCTTTACAATTAGTGTAGGTAGCCATTCAAAAGTTCAGGTAGTCCTATTGTAAAGGCCCATTTGTTGTTCAGAGACTACAAGGCTCCATTTATGTTTGTAAATAAAACAGGGCAGTGCACATGGGGGGTGAGTGCCATTTAACAACTCATCTGTTCCTGTCCATATTTCCCGTCCGAGACAGTTCCTGTCTGCTGTTCCTTGAACCGTTCCTAGTTGTTGCATGACTTGACATAAGTAGTGATATAAGCGTGAGCTACTTGACACAAGTGCAGTGGAATAATTAGACAGTATAAATGGCTGTGGGACAGTGCTGGTACCTGCACCAAGTCCTTCCTAGTTTACTGGAATCTACGTAGTCCTAAGGGGCTGCAGTTTGTGGTTTGCTTTGGAGAAGGAATGGCAGGAGTGAAGCAACAGGAATCACTGTCTGGCACGCTCGGGGGTGTGTGTGTGTGGTGGTGTGTGTGTGCTGGAGCTCTCCAAAAGGGGGCCTGAGCTCAAGAAGGAGAGTATCCTCACACTCTGCAAAGTACTGAGAGGCAGAAAATCAGCGTAGCTTTGAGATGAGCTGTTTCTGATTTGAAAAAGTGGATCTATTTGAGGTAAGAATAGATTTTATCAGATGTTCTTTCTGTGAATATATGTTCAGTCCTTCATCCCCAACTTTAACACAAAACTCTTAAATTCCACTTGTTTCTTGTGCATTATTTCCAATGCTCAGGCATGGAACAAGTGTAATGGATTAAAATTCAGACCAAACAAATGGAATCCATGAGACTAAATAGCTTGAGTAATCCTTACCTTCATTTCTTAGCACCCAGAAACAGGTAAGGGTAAACAACATGGTGGAGCTCTTGGGGGCTTGTATCTTCACCAGCTGGGAAAAAGGCTTTGCAGCTCTGCTTTGAAGGCTGCAGGAACGCAGGTGGGTGGGGAGTAAAAGTGAGGGTAACAATATCAGGAGATTTCAGTTTCTGTTATCTTTTTTTTTTTAAATGTTGTTATGGGGGGATAAGCAGAGAACTTGCTACTTTAGGACTCAGAGGAGTGTTGGAGACATCTGCAAAAAGCATTTGTATTTCCTTTCCCTGAATTGACTGTAAAAAGCTTCTTTGAGATCCCACAGGACCTGAGCAATGTATTATAAATTGCTTGACTAAAGGAATTGTATACTATTCATGTACTATGGCTGCCTAAGGCTACTCTATTAAAATATTGTGTTCAATATATCATGTTGCCATTCCTTAATTTTTATTAATAAATAAGCACAGCTCTGTAGTTATTTACATACTGTTGAGTAGACTCTTTTTACTTTGGTTTTAGAATAATAGAGTGGCAAATAACTATGTATGCGTTATGTGAAGGGTGAAGAGAAGAGGAATACAGAGATGCTTAATATTAATAATAATTATGTAGGAAAATAAAGGTAAGGCATCACCAATTTCAACAACTGAAATTCGGGGAATTGTATATTCTCTAGCTAGAGTAGATGCAAGCTATGTTAACAAAGCTGGAAGTAATATGGTGCTGTGTTTTTTCCAGTTCAGTATTTGTTTCTATTTGGTCTTTTGTGACTCCTGCTTGCACTGCATGGTACCTTTCTCTGTTCATTTCGATTGGATTTCTTGCAGAGTAAGATGCTCCTGATGGGTTGCAAAGGTAGTAAAACATAGCTTTCAGTTATCAATGAGGGTTGGTGCTTTTAGGGTTTTTTTTTTTTTTTTCTTGTCATGTATGGCTTTTAAGTCTTTATTACAGTGGACAGGTATCTTGTTGAGTTTTGTATTTCTGTCACTGATGACCTCTTTATTTTCCACAGTGATATTTTACCACCACTAGACAAGATAGCCATTTAATTTGTGAGCCCTCTAACTACAGACTGTGTGCAGAGTACATTTTTAGAGCAGCATGTGATAGAGTAACTGATAATAAAAACCCTTGCATCTAGATAAAAAAAAAAATCTGTTAGAGCTCTCATATGAAAGAGGTTAATGGATTTCAAGGAAGAAATGAACTGGAGTGTGTTGTCATTCAATCGTACTGAGGTTTGATTTCTTTTATCAGGCTGAGTAATGACAGTAGGCACTTGCCCTTTTCATATCATTATAATTTGCAATAAAATGAAATGCTACGGACTTTCTGTGTTAGCTGAGGAATAATAGTTGACCGTTTGCTTGCAGATTCATGGCCTGGTGCTTGTTTTAGAACAAAATAAAGAAATAAGGAGATTGGCTTTACCTATGTTTAAGAGATCAGATATATGTAAAATGGAGTATCAGTTTGTCCGTGCACATACTTCATCTGAAAAATCTGAAGTACTCCTATAAACTGCTTTGAATGATGGATAAGTAGGAAGCATCCTGTAGTTGCAACCTGAAAAAATTGACCGTGTGTAATCTATATTAAATTTAAAAAAAAAGGCAACTTGACTTCTAGTGGACTGCTTTTCAAGAAAGCAGAACATCCACTGACTCTTCTTAAAAATTGTAGTACTTAAATGGGGTTTTCCTGTCTGATTGTCATAAACATGTCACTGAACGTGTCCAGAAAAAAATAAAAAATTGTTAACAGCTTGTCTTCTACTAGGAAAAAAAAAAACCCAAACCAAAAAGACATGTTTTTCTGTCTCAGAAATTGTTACTTACTTGCTTTGGAATTTTATTTTTAGACACTTGGTTAGCAAAACAGTCCAGAATGGCATGCACTGGTATTTTACTGACATCAGTTTAGTTCAGAAATCCTTGAAGAGAGATTAGAGATAAAATGAGGAAAAAAACCCAACCCTCTGAATGTATCAAACCAACTAAATGCTTTTGTTGGTATGTTAGTTGATCGAAAGTCTTCCTTTCAGGTTTGATGTTATTCAGTACATAAATGGATTAAAATTGAATTGCTCATAGGAAAGCCTAATCTTTAGCAAACCTTATAAGAAATACATACTTATTATTTGCAGCAAAGCACTTTTCCCCTGGTTTTTGTGTGTAATCTCCACATCATTAATTTAAAAAATAAAAAGCAACTCCACCATATATTGTCTGTTTCAAAGATCCAGGTTTGTTACTTTGACAGGATATCAGACTATTGTCCGCATTTATAGGTACTTAAATTTTTGTGTGAAATGATATACAGAATATTGCTTGTTGTTGTACATTTTATATATTCCTCCTGTCAAGATAAAGATAGCGCATACATTAGGTTTACTTACTATTCCCTTCTTGTATTCTAAAAAAAAAAATGTGGTTGCCTTTTCAGAAAAGCTGTCTTTATACGTTTTCGAGTTGATGCATTGAATTACAATGCTCATGTCAGATTGTATCAGTCATACAAGAGAACTGAATGATGCACCTCCAAGAAAGGAAGCAATTAGATGCCCTTTTTTCTACACTGGGTTTTCATTTTATAGTTCCAGTCTGATAGCAGGGGGTATGTGTACTAGGAGGAGGGAGGAATCTAACAAGTAGCTGGAAGCAAAATGTTAAGAAAGAAACTGCCATGGACATGATCCCTTGATAAGGAAGAGGACAGATGATTGTAGATATTTTTTTTATTTTTTTTTTCCCCTTTCTCCTGCTTTGGAAAACTTGAAACCAGTCATTCTGGTTCTCTTCTTAATTGTCTGTGATTCTTGTGTCCATGAGTTATTTCACTTATGAACTGAGAAAAGGGAAACTTCAGAACAGATCATGTTAAGGAAATTTGCTATGGTAGAGAACCTTCCCTATGTTACCCCCCTTAGATTAATACCAGTCATTTCCCTTGCATTAAGGGCAGTTTATATTAAGCTGATGCTGGCAGTTTGTCAAGTAGCTGCTACGGTTATCTTGCTTGTAAACTTAAGAGAGTGCAAAAGATAATATTTGTCATCATTATAACCTGTAGCATACAGGAAAGTACTGCTAAAAATTAAGTATCTTCTAAGATAGTGTCAGCAAGTAGCTACTACAGTAATGTTTGGAGTGCTGGCACGGTGTTGGAATAGGGTAAGAGTCAGTCATCTATTCCACAGCTTCCCAGCTTCAGTACAACCTTTAAAAAAAAAAATAAAAAATCAAATGCAACTCAGTGAAAAAGCTGTCAATGAATGTCCATAAGTCCAGTGAGGTGTTGTTCTTACTGAAGACAAGAGGGACCAGTCAAACCTTTTTGGTTAGCTTAGATCTACATCGAAGGCTTGCAAGTCTTCCACAAAAAAGTGCTCACAAGTGGACATCAGCCAATTCTAGTGGAGTGATCCCCAACATGGTGCTTCTTACAGCTGAAATACGGGTTGCATTTATAAATTCCTTGATTACACTGAATGATAGATTTTCTTTAGTTTCAGGGGTGTCTGAAAGTCTAATACATGGATGTACTTCATTAATGCATGTTAATTCTGAGAATAAGTAGAAATGCATCACCAGGGCAAAACAATACGTTTAGGGTGTTCAGTCTTGGCAGCTGACCAGAACGCCTTTTCCCCCACTCCCCGAATGACGTGACTTATCAGTAATGACAGGAGCTGGAATATAGACCATCTTGATGCTTAAATACTGATTTTTCATCAGATGACTTGGATAACGCTAAGAAGTTGGTAACAAAGCAACCGTTTCATAACTGAAGTACAGCTTCAGCCACAGAAATCCTGCTTCAGGTGAAACGCAGGTTGCTTTGTTAAGGTGCTTTTTGGTGTTTTGAAGGTATTGGATTCCAACGGAGTTGTGAAAAATGCTACTAAATACTGATATTAGAATACATGTGATTCCTCATTAAATCATAAATCAAACTGTGTTTTTTCTTTGTTGTGCCTCTGTTTAACCAAAATATTTTAGCTTCAGTCTGAAAATATAAATGGAGGAAAAATAAGCAGTCTGCTCTCAGGCTTCCAATATTAATATAGATTGTCTCCCACTTTATTTATCCTGCTGTTGTGCTAGCGAAATGTGGTTTTTGAATTACATACTGCATTCTGTCATTTTGGAATGGGTGTTGGATTTGTGCTGTAGTGAATCCAGAATCTGAGCAGTGAGAGTTGTCCTCCCCGCTGTCATGGCAGTGGAACTGACAGGCCTGGCCCTACCTGCATAAATCATGGCATGGCTCAGCTTGACTCTGTTCTGCTGACAGCTTTGAGCAGCTCTGTCTTTCAGCTGATGGGTGTGGAAACCATACTCAAAGCCCAGGAAAACATTCATAAAATAGGTTTGCTTCCTTTTAGGAAGGGTTGGAGAAATGCAAAGGCAGTTTTAGAATAGGGAAAATACATTGAGTGCGTTGTAGGAGACAAGCAGTATTAAAAATGTATTGGCGTCTGACTGTCCATCATGGTGGTTTATTGTAGGGTATGAGAAGCAGGAGAAACATGGTTTAAAGTGGAAGAATGATATAAAAGTTAATTGAAAAAAAAAAAAATAAATAAATAATAGGGTTCTAGGCTGTTAAGCAGGGGTCTAAAGTTGACAGCCACTGTCCCAGGCTGGGTACAAGTGACTAAGACCTGAATACATTAAGGAAAAATATTAAGACCCTTTTAACAAAAACAGGAAAATTGCTTTTACTGAGGTCACTTACCAGAGAGAGACAGAGTAATCTTAGAGAAAGGATATTTAATAAGCTTTGGAGGTCTGCTTTTAATATCTGGATCTTTCTAGATCTCCTATGGATGCTTTTGTCTGCCTTGCTTAATCGCAAAGATCCTGAGAGAGCAGGCTGTGTGCTGAGTTTATTCATCGGAGCTACATACTGTCATAGCTGTTTGTGAGGTAAAAGGAAGAAGTGGTATCTGATCTGCAGGATAATTGCTATTGCTGTTATTTTTTTTATGTAAACAAACTTGTTGAAAGAGATACTCACTGACCTCTTGCATCAAAAGGAATGAGCCAGATCAGGACTCGAGATCTGATCACAGTATCCAACTGGGAGGAATTCATACAATTAAGATTCAAGGCTGCATAATTCCATTATCTCCTCAAAAGATGAGGACAATTGAAAATTGAAAAACAATGCAGTTGCTGATAGTGGCTGCTGAAAGATTTTTCTCAAGAAAAAGCTGGGTAGATGGCTCTGTAAGGGAAGAGGGTGGAGTAGAGGAACCATTTGGGAAAATTACTCAGTCTAAACAAGTGGGAGTAGGAAGGGGTCATAGAACTCAGATCTCATTGTACTTCCTGGTAAAAGCTGTAGGAGATTTTCAGTGGTGGTTTTTTTGGTTGGTTGTTGGGGGGGTGTGTGTTTGTGTTTTTTGTTTTGGTTTGGTTTTGTGGGGGGTTTTTTGTGCTCAAATTCCATATCCTTGTGTTTTGGGACTCTTTGTCAGGAAGCGTAGTGACAGGACAAGGGCTAACGGCTTTAAATTAGTAGTGGGGAGATTTAGTTTAGACATTAAAAAGAAATTCTTTACTGTAAGAGTGGTGAGACATTGAAACAGGTTGTCCAGAGAAGTTGTGGATGCCTCATCCCTGGAAGTGTTTAAGGCCAGGCTGGATGGGCCTTAGATCAACCTGCTGTAGTGGGAAGTGTCCCTGCCCATGGCAGGGGGGTTGGAACTGGATGATCTTTAAGGTTCCTTCCAACTTTAACCACTCTATGGTTCTATACAAGCAGGATCTGGAAAGTTACTGCACTTGTCTTACAAAAAAAAGTCCTGACTTCAGTTATACTTTGGTTAAAGGTGTTTAGAGAAATTTCAGTGAACAACATGTGTTAGTCCAGATACAACCAAGTACAGAATTGTGGTCATTTGCCTTGTCACTAGAACTGAAATTTGTTGGCTTTGTTCCTGGCCTCCATAAGTTTCCTTGTGTCATTTTGCTTGATAACCTGCCTTAAAAATAATCTTTAACTATCTTTGAAGAAAGCTTTTGTCTTTTGAAGTTTTTTGGGAAAAGTTATTACAAAAATGCCCTTTGCAGTTAAGTACTTTCAGCATGATCTGCAAGGAGTTCATGGTTACTATCTTTGTCCATAATTTCCACGCACATACTCTTCTTTCTTTCTTTTGCTTTTTTTTTTTTTTCACAGTAGGAATATGTCTATTTTCAATACAGCCATTTATAATAAACAACAGGTGTTGTGGGTGTTTCCAGACTTTTATTTGCCAAGAGGAAAGTACATAATCCAGTACTTGACTGCAGGGACAGCCAGTTTGCCATTAGCAGAGTGTGGAGCCTTGGCTCATGCACTGAATTCTGGCAAACTTTGCTCTGTTAAGTGCAAATGGGATTTTATTCATTGTGTAGTCTCCAAATAAATATATGTGCCTGTCCAAATGTATTGTTAAATTCTTCAGAGGGAAAGAGCTTAGATTGGGAGACTTGCCATTTTTCTCTAATTAGGAAACAAACAGAATGAACAGGGACCTGTATAATTAAAACCTTTGTTTATCCAAAAGAAATTAAGGAAAAAAAGCTATGATTAATGTACATGTGCTGTGGAGTTCAGTCTAGATTTGGGGCTTTTTCTTCCCTCAAACCAAACCATGAAGGTTTCGGTTATATAAGATGATTAAATCTAAGCAGTTACCAATGGCATTGCTGCCCAATATTTATTTTCACACCAATGCCAGCCTCAGCTGCTGTTAAATGCTAGAAGATTTTTGATACTTCAGGTTCCTTGTGGTGTAAATCGGGGAGGAATAGATTGTGGTTTAAATATTTCATGTGGTGAGAATTGGTAGCTCTGGAAACTAGTTATGGGTTAGATGAAATACCTCACACGGTATTTTAGAAGGTATAGTACATTAGATCATCCTACCCCTTTCCCTATGAGCTACTTCGCATATTTTAATATTGTGTCCAATATAACTGTCAGAAAATAGTACTTCCACTGCTGAGTATAGGGATTTGTTCTGGCTTGAATGAAATTTAACATAGGCCAAAAGTCACAGGGAATGACTGTACCCACCTAATGGGGTAGCTGTGTATTCTTCTACCACTGTAGTTATATTTCATTCATTTGTGTTAGACTGAATACAAATGTCCATGATCTAATTCATGTTTCTTTTGTACATCACACTTTCCACAAGGCACTTATTTAATAGGGTTGTTGAGCCTCTGCATTGCTTAGGTTTTTAGTACTAAATATATGTTACAGGTTTGTTGTTTCACTTGTTTCCCCCTCCTCCCTCCAGTTTCTCAGTGCATCTCAAAAGATGCTTAATGTGTTATTCAGACTGGATGTATTTTCAAATATGACTTTTTTCCTCCTTTAGTTTTCTTAGTGAATAAAGGAACCTCTCATTACATTCTTCTTGTGGTGTGTATCTTTCTCAAAAAAGAGAAGTCTTTGAAATGTACTTTGAAATGTGAGTGGGACAATTTTGTCATAACTGTTTTAACTTGTAAATTTATGGAAATCTCATCAGAGATTCTAAGGACGTTATGTGGATCTGGCATCTTGCAAGTGATCTGTTTAGATGGCACTGTGAAGTAATTGAGGGGATATAGCACTTTCACATATCAGGAAGAATTAGGACAACAGGAAGTTAAGGATATATCCACGGAAAAAGAAATTCTTGTTTCCATTAAAAAGACTTTAAAGAGCCTAGAGGGTCAAAAAGATGGAAGGTACTACTTTGAACTGGTATCTTTTCAATGGGACATAAGGCTAACGCATAGTGAAATTACTGAGTTTGAACAGGAAATTCTAACTCATTTACCATGTAACTCGCTCAAACTTGGATAATGTAGTTTGCATGAAGTGCTAGAATCAGGCTACTCCTTCTATTTTAGCTACCTCAGCAAGTCAGTATTTTATTCCTTGAAAGGAGAAACTAATCACAAATAATTGGCATTCAGTTTTCTTCATTTCCCGTTGCTTTTGATTATAGTTATATCTCTGCTTTCATTACTACTTTTGACAGTTGACCATGGTTACTCAACCTGAATTTTGGAACTTGGTAATACAGACTTAATCAACTGTCATCTTGTATAGAGAGAGAACGTCTAGTGATCAAACGTTTTTTTTTGTTTGCTAGGAAGAGGTGTGTATCAAGGCTTAATGTGCGTGATGTTTTAAGATGTGCATGAAATCAAGTTGTAGACATTTTTTGGAGTGAGTTAGAATAAATCCTATCCTCCCAACCCCTCCTCAATTTCTGTATTATCTCTGCTTCTGACTATGGTGGGAATTAGGGCCACAAGATTGCACAAATTATTAGTGTGGAGTTGGTTGGAAGAAGTAGGAATGTGTGCTTGTTCGTTCTTAAACGGGGGCGACTCAATCACTGCTGCTCTTCAAATGAGCTTTTCTAGGGCAAAAAGTTGTTCTGAACTGCCCAGCCCCTCAGTTACAATGGTAAGTCCGATTCAGAGCCTTTTATTGAATTTGAAACTTCCCGAGGTCACCTACTCTGTTGTCTTTTTCTCTGCATTTAATTTTTAAGGTTACCTCAGGGTTTAGTTCAGCAACAGGGCAAGTCTGACTTAGCAGACTTTTAATGAAATCATTGTTTAAAAAAAAAAATTGTGACTACTCTTCTCTTCAATTAGAGGAACTTTGCTCGTTCTAAAGGTGCTAACGCTTTGTACTTGCTATGCATGTACCCATGAATGATGACTGTTTAGAGGATTGTTAATTCTCTTAAGGCTTGATCGAAAGCTAATTGAGGTCAGTGTAGAAACTTCTGTTACCTTGACTGAAGCTTGGATCAATTTTTAGTAGTTGTCAAATCTATGAAACACTATATGAATTTTGAACACTTATGCAATGTGAAGTTAAAGCAAGTTAGTTAATATATTGATATGTAAGTATGGAATTATTTTGAAAACCAATAGGAATGTGTGTGTTCTGATGTTAACCTTTTGATAATTTCGGTAGGGTTTTTTTATCCTTCTGAGATCTGATTCTGCGTATTTGTAGAGGTTTGTTGCTTTGTTCTGCATTAGTTTACTCAGGTTTCTACTGATCAGCAGATAATTTTCCATGGATTTTGATTTTATGAACTTCTGACAGAATTGTCTGTTGTGCAGAAACGTTGTTACTACTAATAATAATACCACACAAGTCTTCATTCTTTGACACATGATCATCTTTAAGTCAGTTTCAGTTTATCTTGTACCCTGACATCTCACGTATTTTCTGAGCCTTTGTAACTCTTCGTTCTGGTCCCAGAGGGTGACACTGGGGAGTGAAATTATAATTTCCTTATTCTTGTCTTATCTGTGAAATACCTCTGCAGACTCTATCCATATTGTGTAAAAGCTTGATTAAAATGTGGTTATGGCAACAGCTATTTGCCCAGATGTATAGAGATCTGTAACTATTTCTTTCTAAATATGTAAAAAGCTTTACTCTGCATTGAAGAATTATTTTAATACTGTTACATTGCTAGAAAAAAGAATGCTGTATTTTGGAAGCAAATTTAAAGACATTTTCTTTGAATTCCTTAGTGTTTTCTTTTTTGTATTTGCTAGTTTAGTGGCAAATAGCTGGATGAATAGCTGAGTACTCCTGCAATGCTCTGAGGTGCTGGTCTGCAATGTTTTGGTTTCAAATGTTTGCGAATGAAATTTATTTCTTCATTCAAAAAAACCCACCAACACACACACAAAAAGAAATAATCCAAAATTCCAAACCAAAACCCAACAACAACAAATCCCTAACCAACCAACAAAAATACTAATTATTTTTAGAAGTCCAGTTCATATGGGGAAATTCTCTTCCACCTTGGACCTGTAAACACATTCTCCACAGAATCGTTACTATTTTCACTTAGAAAATAGCATTATTCTGCATCTTTATCAGGCTGATGTTTTTCAGCCAGTTGACTGTCTTTCCTTGATCCCCCCCCTATCCATGAAATAGGGCATATAAATATTCTGTGTTTATCTAGGTAAATGGTTGACGCTTGCAGAACCTTGTTATATCTAATTCTATACTAAAAAGGACTACTAGGTGCAAAGTCAGTGTATGCCTTCACTGCCACAGGACTAGAGTCCTCTGGAACATCTCCACATGATAACACAAAAAGCTATGTACCCACATAGGGAAGAGCAGAAACGTGTTGTAATTTTTTCTGTGTGTGTGTTTGCTTTCTCTTTTAAATCCCCCATACCCATAAGAAACTCAAATTGGGATTAAAAGAAAAGACTATAAGTTTATTCATTCTCTCTAGCATAAATTTTTTTTGAGTGCTCACAGTGCAGCTACCCTTAAGACATGTGATTTTTCCGAAGAGATTGCTAGCTAATTTGCAGTGGTTTTTGGAATCAGGCATTAGTTTTCCTAAAAGCCTGACATTGGTACATATGGGAGTTTTTTGTTTGTTTTTTCAAAAGCACACTGAACAACAAGTAACTTCTAAAGAAGTTTTCTATACTAATATTCTAAAGTATTTATTTGCTGTATTATGCTCAGTTTGAGCCCTCTTCACTGCTGCTTGTCTTTTCTTAGTGCTCTTCCACGGGTGCCCGTGGCATCAAGCATTACCTCATTCTTCATTGCAGTGTTTTTCTGAGCAGTCTCCCTCCATTTCAGTGACTGTGAGAACTGTTATGTTGCGGGTAGGTAAATCTGGTTTGCTCAAACCCTCTCCAGGGACTGAGGAGTATACTTTACTGGCCAGTGCTTGCAACTCTGCCTTTATGTCTTGCTGCTGTCAGCTCGCAGTGCTCCACCTCTCAGTGCTTCTGGAGCACAAAATGTGTGAGCTGATTTGGCACATCTTTAGTTTACAGCAGGGATGTGCTTAACAAGGCTGTAATGCAAACTTTCTGTATGCTTATAAAATTAAAAGAAAATAATAATTGTGAACATATTGTATCTGCTGCTGTTTTATGGATATCTTCTAACAATTTTATGCAGCTTCACTTAACACAGAACTAAAACTGAAAACATTTTATTAATTTAGCAGGTTGAATGTTAAAGAGACTTTTGTCCTACTGTAAAAGATGTATTACAAGAAAGACATTAAGGTGGCAAAAGAATAATATTAAAGAAAACAGTTGTAAGTCATCCTTATTCAGGAGAAAAAAGTTCAGCATTGCTTTTCGTGGGGAAAAAATGAGATAAGAAAAGGCAATCTTAAAGATCTTTTAAAAACTAATAGCAGCACACCTTATTTGCAGTTCTCTCCAGGAACAGGATTTTTTTTTTCCCCTTAACTCATTTTCATGTTTGAATATAACTGTCTCCAGCTTGTAACATGAGGCATTTCAATAAGCTCAAGATGATTCAGTGCAGTATTAAAAATTAAGCTATGTTAACAGCAATGTATTGATTATGGGCTCTGGAGGAAAACTCCTTTGTGTCTAACTAGCTTCTCTAAACAGGTTTTTTTGACCTGTCAGCTGCTTTCTATTATTGGATCCAGAAACAGCTCAGAACTGAAGGAGGCTTTGGTAAGTGTCAGCTCATAGAGTGTTTTCTTTTGTAAATTGTCTCATGGATGAAACTGCAGAATGTCTACATGTGTTGTATTTATGGCATGAAAGAGACTCTAGAAGCAGAAATTTTGGACTTGAATTATTATCTTTTAATTTCCTGCTATTTATTTCGGTGATCCTGTGACCATGTGCACGACAGGTAGAATGCTTACACTGTCAGTCAAGCATGGCCTCAAACCTTTCCAAGCCCAATTTTTGTTTTGGCATTTTTGTTGGCAAATGTTCATGGCATTTTTGTTGTGCAAGTGCTTACAACTTTCCCCCTTGTAAGCCCCCACTGAAATTATTTACTTCAGAAATGTTTTGTAGCAATAAATACTTTACAGTATTACCCCACAATTGTGCATGAGGGTGTACGGAAAGGACTGGAAGAGGGGAAACAGAACCCATAGTAAGCTGAAGAAGAAATATGGAAGAGTACTCGCGGGTCTGATCCCGCTTTGAACTGATAGGAAGAGAGTATGAGTGAGAGTATTGTTGGAAAAGAGAGCCTGATCCTAATGTATGTGTGTGGAGGAGGATAGATTTTGTGATTATCGGTGAACTGAAAGGATAACAGGTTAGAAGTCAGATTTAGATGAGGAAAGGATATATAAATACTCTTTGTAGTAGTGTAGCTCTTAGGGTCTAAGTCATGGGTTAAATTGTACGTAATCCTGTGTTATAAGCAGAAATGCTAACAATCATTTAATGGAATGGTTAATCTTCAAACTTGCAGGTGATAGACTCAGACAAAAGGTAGCATTATATGATTTGGGAATATATTCCATTTTGAATGGCCATCCATTTTGCAAAAGCATTTCTGAAGTAAATATGCGTTCTCATTTCTTTATTAAAACATACTTGGATGGCTCAAACCATAAGTTGTGCTGTGGACAGCTGTGGGTTTCTCCATGCGTAGTTTGTCTTAAACATTTTACTATGAAAAAGAGTAATCTCTCCAATAGAACTTACAAAATAGGGCGGGTCCTATAGAAAGCCAGCATTGTCTTTTGAAATAGAGCAGTATCTCATCTGTTTTTCATCTGTGAAATTCAAGAGTCTTATTTTTTGTCTTTGTCCTTCATTCCATATCTCTATTCTAAAGATCCATCCAAAATACTAATACTCCCTGGAAGCGTAAGCAGGTCACAACTCACATGAGCTCTGAATATTGTTCCCAAGGGAACCAAGAACTGTGTCATACTTGCTTAATTTCAACATACATGTATTCAGAAATTTTGAAAGCCATAATATACATTGAAAATTATATTCTTAATATAGTCAAATATGAGGAAATGTTTTATTATGTGACAGCTCAGCTTAAAATGCTTGCTTGAAAGGGTAACTAATGCTTTTTCTTCCCATGGCTTGCTTACAGATGGGAGTGGGGTAGAACTAAAAAAACTATATAAAAATCATGTTATTAACATATAAATATTCAATACTGGATTAAAATAAACTTGGAGTACAAACTTTAATTATGAGCATAGATTGAACAGTTTCTAAAATAGGATTGTGAGTTCTTGAGATAAGGGTCTGTAGAAAAGAATTTTTATGTCTGTGATCATAACAGTGTCTTGCATATGGTTGTGATCTTTACATTAAGTGGATGTTGGTGAGAAATACTGTTTAATGGTGGGATTTCAAGATTTCTGTCTGTACTGTGCAATATGTGCAAACAGAAAAGAGCATTGCAGAAAGTTTCATGTTTACAAAAAAAAGTCATGCATGTCGTTGCCTGGGGCAACAGAATGTTTTTTCTGTCTAATTTGGCTGCATTAGAGCTCTAGAGAGCTGAGCTGCTGCTGCGGTAAAGGGAAAGGTCAACATATAGGAGAGCAGTTTTTGGTTGGTTTTTTTTCCAGTTCTGGGCTGGCTGCTTCTCCTAGGATCTGTGCTTACACCTGGAGCTCACCTGGGTGATGGTGAGGACAAGTTTGGCTCTGAATTCCCAGTCTGACCTGTTCTCTCCCATCCCTTCCTATAACAGGAGCTGGCCTTCCCTAGCTGAGCCTCGCTCCCTTATTTCTGGAGCAGTAAAACTCAGTTTTCCCTGTGCATTGGAAAGATTTTTATCCAGCAGCAGAAACTGCCTATTCAAGTGAATATTTGTTGCAAAATTAACTGTTGTTTAACTTCACTACTCAATGTAGTGTCTATGAAAGTGTTCATTACTGGAGAATATCTGTAAAACTGCTATGACTACATTAATTCTTAAGCAGTGCCTTCACTAGGTTGATGTGTTGGTTTTGTATTGCATGTCTGATTTGTGGATCAGTAGGTTTTTCCTGCTCCCTAATTGGTTGCAAAGACCTCTTGGTGGGAGGTGAGGAGGGAATAAATACATGATTCTGATAGCTGAATAACTGGGTATGTGAAGAATTTAGTAATTGGAAAAAAAAATCCCAATGCAGTTCTCATGCATAAGGGGAAAAAAATAATTTGGTAAATAACAGCAAATCAATCTGAGCAGAAAAAACATCAGTGATTCTTACAGCTCTGTGCATTATACAGAAGGATATGCCGCTCATTACTGTATGTGCCTGTTCCCATTTCAGTAGTAGAGCAGATAATGGCATAAAATACTGCACCATGTTGTATCTCTAGCTTTCAATGATAAGTAACATGTGGTGACTTCTGAATTTTGTTTTCATCAAGGTAAAAGTCTTCCAGTCTTAAAAGGCCTTCTGCATTAGATTATAATATCAACAGAACATAAAGTTAACCATTAGAAAGCAACATGTTCATCATGTGCCCAAATACATGTGGTTTCTTAGGTAACAGTGAAAAAGGAAATGTTTCCTACTCTTTTTGACAAAAAAGTATATTTACACAGTTTGAAGTAGACTGACAGTAAGTGCTTCTCTTTCTAAAATTTGAGAACTTGAAAGATTCATGACGTGACGTTTACTACGTGTGAGAAGCATTTCAGCAACAAAGCTACTGGGTGACAGCATGGGCCCTCAGGAAGCTGGGCTTTAAAAAGACGAATCAAGTACTTACTGCTTGCCCAAAATGAAGATATAAACAGGAAGGCTTGAATGTAGTTATATAGTTTATCCCTGCTCTCTAACTGTTTTTTGATTGCTTGCCTGCCACAGTTTGGTTTTTTTTTTTAAATTTGCACCGTGTGAAGAAGCTTAGCTTTTTTCCCCCACCAAAGTGGAATCCTAGAGTAGGGAATGTGTAAATACGTATCTGTGTCCTGTTACACCAAATCTACTCTCTTCTCAGGGTTGGTTGGTTGGAGGGGCTTTGTGGTTTGGTTTTGTTTGTTTGTTTTTAAGAAGTAATTTCTAAACTTTTTCTGGCTTATTTAGAGTTGTGGGGGTTTTTTGTAGTTGTGTTTGGGTGGGGAGGGTGAGGACTGATGGTTGAACATGAGATCAGTTCTTGGATTGCGAAGCAAATGTTTTAGCTAATGCTTTCCAGAAGTGTTTGAACTTGGAAAGATGTATCACTGCTCTCTCTAAATATGCTCAGCAAAGTTTTTGTAGAACTTAAAGAAAACCATGTGTTTTCACGCATGGCCTTGTCTTGCTCTTACTGAATTCGACGTCATTTTTCATGGGAGTACTCCTTAAACGCAAAAGAAGGATGAGGAGTTCATTGTGTTTTAATGTTATTTTATCCATGTTACACAATAGGCATGCAAACATGTGAGTGTTTACACTCACTGAATGAAATCTAATTGCCGCTGTTGCAAAAAATCTTAGCTCTTTTGGTGAACTACTCCTAAGGATCGTGTCTGAAATCCTTGCTCTGGTTTTCAACCATGGATAAACAGATATCAATTTTTGTTTGGTAACTGCCTGTGTCTATGAAACAGGTTTTTGAAAGGAATGTAGCTAACTTACACAGCAGCTCCACTCTGTCTGCTATTTGATATTCTATGTGTCTACTTTATCTTTACTTTAAAGTGTATAACTTTGTTAGTTACCTTATAACTTTTAAATATCTTATTTTTATCTTATTAAATGTTTATTTATTTATACTTACATATATTCTATGTATATACTTATACTTTCTAAGTTACTTATACATTCCAAGTGGGTCATTGTTTTCCTTCTTTTTAGAAGAGCTTTAGACTGCAGCTCTAGATGACTTTTTTTGGCCCTTTTTATTGAGCTACTTAGGATGAATTTTCTACTGCCAGCTGAGAAGATCTGTAAAACTGCCTGGAGCTATGAAGAGTTGAATAAATAAAATATACTGTAAGTTTAATTTTGATCTAATGAGAGTGAAGTCATTTACCATTTGAAAACAAATTTGTTTTATGCCCATGAAATTCTAGCTTGTCTTGAGGCCAAAATGTAGAAATATTGTTATTAAACACAAACTATTATAAATATATAAAATGCTTTGCATTGTATGGGATGGGAAACATGGGAGGGAAGAAATTCCCTCTTGTTCTTTAACCCATCAAGTAACTCATACCTGTATAATAGAAAAGTAAATCTTTCATGAAGTACAATCAAATTAATACTACCAGCAATCAAAAGTGAAGTGGTAAGATACGGTAAAGCACACAGATGTCTGAATAGAATTTTCTGCCTCTCACCTCTGCCTCTCGAAATGGTGTGTAAGTAATGGATTGTGTTAGTGGGAGAGAAGAATTTGTCTGCCTTATGCTGTAAAGATTAGGGTAGAGATTTTACAGCTGAAATGGTGTTCTCTGAATTTTAAGTGGGGAGGGGACAGTGACTAATAGGATGTGGAATACGCCTTTAAGAATATGAGAACACTTACAAATGCAGAAGACAGAAATATATGGTATAGGGAACCAGGTAAGAAAGGGAGAGATGAGTGCAAGTAAAAATGAAAATGGAGATAATAGTCAAGGCTAAATTGTGTGGAAATGCTGTCAGGTGTTTTAGTTCACAGCAGATAGGAGTAAACTGGCTGAGGCTGACTAAAACATGGCAGAATTAGAATGAGGGAAATTCTAATCACTGCGATGCTACATTACATTTCTTTTGGGTTTTTTTTCCTATTTTTTTTACAAGTACTGAGTACTAAGGTAACTTAAAAAATAGTTTCAATTTATGCATAATAAATAGTTCTGGATATGGTATTTCCAAAATATGAGAGCATGATCCAAGTGCAGTCTTCAGATTCAAAAAAACAGAGGGCAAAGAATTTTTTCCAACTTTGCTCAGTGGAGTTCAGAAAAGCAAATTTGGGTTGGTTTGTGGTTTTTTTTCTTTTTTTGATTATAATGGTGCAAATGTCAAAAAGTATGCTGGAGAAGGAGAGGGAGATACCTACAGGCTTAAGGTATATAGTGCTCTTCCACATGTACAATTAAGGAGATAATAGAAACAAATGTGATTCTTTGACTACAGATGGGAAAATAATAATAATGTTTGCTTCCCACTATTTAGTCTTGTTGTGGTTTTGGGCAAATTTACCAAAACCAGACTGACAAGATGGCCTTCCCCCCCATCTTCCAAAAAATTGAGGAGAGGAAGAGATAAGGAGACTGTTCATTTAGAATGAACTAAGCTACTTTAAGTATTAATACTAAAATAATAATAAAAAGAAAACAGTAATGAAGTGGATACAATATATACAAAACCGTATCAGGTTCCCAGAGTGACAGTCACATCAGTGGCAGGCACTGGGGAAGTCCCAGACTGGACTTGGTGATGGATGGAAACTGGATTCCAGATCTGGAGTCATGAACACACAGATCAGGATCAAAGGCAGACAAATGGACAGGGTCCTCTTTGGACATCGCCCATTGAAGAAAGAGAGTGGGCTCCTTGGTCCCTCAGCTTTTATACTGAGCATAGTGCAGATGGGATGGAATACCCCAGTTGGTCAGGTTCGGGTCACCTGTCTTGTCCGCTACTGGTGTGACCCCTCTATGCTTTTTCCATTTCTGACCCTCCAACAGGGCAAATAATGAAATTACCTGACCTAGTTGCATAGCAATAAGTATAAGCAAGGACCTCTCTTCATACTATTCCTTGGCATGAAGTACTAACATTGGTCTTATCACTCGGAGAACAAGCGGTTCTTTCCACAATATGCTGTTAATTTCAGAGAGTTAGAAGAGGCCTAGCTAAGATGTAAAATTACAGAACAGAAAGTTGGTTCTGTTTTACCTCAAACAGGGACAAATCTCCAAGAGCTTTTTCATTGTGAGGATTCCGTGGAATACTCTACTTTGGTGAACAAATAAATGTTTTTTGTCATTTACATGCCTGTTAAAGCTACTAAATGCTTTGTTTTCCATATCTTCTCCTGTTCTGCTCTATGTTGCATCTTCTGTGTTAGGCAGGAGAGGCTGCTGCTGCACACCAACCTTTATGGGGTCTGTGAGAAAGTCTGCTTTAGGTCCTTTAAGAGCGCCACTGTTTGGCATGTCTACAGGGAAAAACTTATAGGCAAAGAGATAATATAGACACTGTATTAGGGGAAAAAAAAAACCTACTCACACATGCTTGCAGAAGAGCATGCAGTGGCAGGACCCAGTGGCTCCAGTGTCAACATGGCTTTGTGAACTGGGGTCACTTCACAGCGTGTTGTGAATCCCAGCTCTTGCTCTGTGACCGCCTGTTTCAATTGTCCATGTCAGGGCAGAACATATTTGTAAACAGAGCAGTGTGTCATCTACAGTGGGAGGATAAATCAGTAGTGTTGCAATATGAGCAGCTAAAGCCTGGTTAATGTGTTTAGTCCCAAATGGTATCTGCTAAACAGCAATCACATGCAAAAGAAAAGTTACCTGCTGTAGGGAAACACAGTCAGAGACGCACCATCCGAGTGCTGAGTCACAGATGTAAATGGAATATTGGATACAGAATGGCACAGACTGAGACAAATGAGAGGTGGTGTTGCAGTATGAACACCCTTGCACAAGACTACTGTTATGCTTTGCTTTTTTAGGGACTGATTCAGCTCCTGCCACAGGCGAGAACTGCACTAAAGGCTGGTTTGAGCCTTTTTTGTAGTTGCTTCATAACCCTGCGGGTTGTTGCAGAGGTTGGGTTTGTAATTTACAGTTGTAGTAGTATTTTCAACCCCTTTCCCCCATTCTATGAGGCACCTAACTGTGTCACTTTGTCACTGCTACTACATTCGCACACGGAACCAGACCCTGTGACTACTAAGTCAAAACACACACAGGGAAAATATTAACTTAAATAATATCAAAAGGTGCTAAATAGCTACACTTGCTATTTTATCAATATAGAAATGAGCACTAGAAATGTTCTATTGAGTACTGAGAGTATGTACTGTATGAGTGCTTTTATTGGTTAAAACTGTATACATTAAAAATGTTTTCTTCTCATACCTTTTGTTAATCTGGCTCCATATTTTTGCAGACAGCAGTGAATATCAAAGAATCAAGATGCCTACTAAAACCATACAGTAAATTCTTATTGTATTTCTTTGTTTTTTATTGTGTTCTTACTTGGCTTGACATTTTCAGGTGAATAAAGTACTCTATAAACACCAAGTTCTTCTTATGCAGGTTTACAAAGGGGGGAAAGAAGATAAATATGATGAAAAGGTGAAAGAGTACTGGAAACCAAGTACAGATAGAATGGATTTTGCATTTCTTTTCCCCCTTTTGTTGTTATGCAAAGAACCAGCTGCATTGGTCAGTTGAAAGAAAGCCACGATGCAGTTTTGCTAATACTTCTGACAGCTGCTGGTGTAATGCAGTATTTCCTAAGGCATGAGGTTATTTTGCTACCCTTGCTAAGGCAAAATGAAGAACATCTGAGTATACATATTAATTTTCTTTAAGTGGTGCAGTGATATATTTGTTCTTGCTGTTTCTAAATTTTGAGAGGAGGTGTCAATCCTGTCTTTGTCTCGGATCACAAGACCAAGTCAAGTGCTCTGTTCTTGAACACTTTATGGGAGAGGAAATCATACATAGTGAATATATATTAAAGAGTACATAGTTATTGCCGTGTAAATATAGTTAAAGTGTGTTCATTTAATTTGAAAAAGCTATCTCAGACTAAATCCTCTATCAATTTGTGCATTCTTTCTGTCTCTGTGGTGTTTAATTCTTAGTCTTCCCTTCAATTCTCTCAGTCAGTTCTGTTACAAATATTCATGTATCGCAGAAGAAACCAAGGTTACATTATGGAGCAAAATCTAATGCTTATCTGTATCCTGTGGATCTTCAGAATAGGATTATAAAAACTTCGGTGGAGTAAATTTACACATACAGTAAGAGCTTGATGCAAGTCTGGTGAGGATTGGTATGAGAAGAATCTAGGGGATAGAAATATGAATAATCCAAAATATTAATTGAAATACCATTTGTTTTATTCTAGAATTTGTGGTGCAGGCCCTCTGTGGATGAGGGGTGTTTTGGTTTGGCTTAGGTTGTTCTAATTGTGTGTGGTTCTTTGTTTATTTGGATTTCTTTGTTTGGTTTTTTTTTTTTTTTGTGTGTGTGTGTAAGCAATGTGAAAAAAGATACTCCAGAATCTGTAACAGTCTCAGCGTTGCTTGTCAGTTTGCTCTTGAAATGAATATTAGCTACAACGTTTACTTTGTGCTTGAAGCTTTCAAGGGTTCTGAGTTTTAAATTGGTCCAATTGCTAATTGATGATGCATAAAATTGTACTATAAAACACAGTATGTATTTCCTCACAAATGTTCGCTTAAGATACAGCTACTTCAGATTTTTGCTGTGTAATGAATTTTGCGCTGGATCTTTTTTAATCTTCCTAGCGGATCTGAATAAGTGTTTCCTCAGTTGGATAGTATTTTCTGGAATTAAGTTTACTTTGATATAGGGGTACCTTCACGCTTGCCTTTCTGCAGGAGGTGCGTAGTGGATGTACATAATTCAGTACCTACCTAAGCCCTATAGAAGGATATTTTTTTTAGTATTAAGTCTCCCCTGTTACAGGTGAAAAAAAAGTAAATGCCATGACCCTGAGGCATCTCCTCAACTACAACTATTCCTAGCCAAAGTAGAGTCCAGTGTTTTGTTTTCTTATGGTAGAGTAAGGTAGACCAAAAATTAGATCTACGTTCAGACCTCCCTGATGTCCAGAAATGCCAGGTTATGTAGTGGGTTTATTAATCTCTAGTTTCTATAGACTCCATAGCATAGCAGATATTTGTTAGCACTGGCAAGAAACAAACCTGGAAAGATCTTGTTTCATTATAATGTACCAAAAGAGAATAAACAAACCTTAAAAGAACTTGTTTCTCTATAAAATATAAGGAAGGAAAAGTCCCTAATTGAGTTATATTTGGTTTGGAGGCTTTGCATTTCTTTTTTACTCTTAATTTTATATTGTCCTTGATAGCTTTAACCAGAGGGGAGAACTTGCCAAAAATAGGAACATACATGGGTTGATTTAACTGAGTGGAGGATAACTGTTTGTTTGCAGAAAAATGTCGAATGCTTTCAAGAAACTTATATATTTTGGAAAAATAATGTAATTGAAAATCTCTGTTCCTGGCCATAGAATTTTTTTTTTTTTAATCACCACCAGGGGAGTATCTCTAAAACCAAATTCATTCACAGAGGTATCACATTGATGGCAGTGGAGGTTATGACCCCATTCTGTTTTTATGGATAAATTATAATTTCTAAAACCTTTGAATAGTTTCTGCAATGGAATTCAATATGCGTAGTTTAAAAAAGAATAAAGAAAAACCTGCTGTGAAGCCCTGCAGAGCTGAGTGAATGGGGAGTACAAGACGGGTTATCTCTTTGAGCAGAGGTTTTATTGAGTCTTCAAGATCATATAAGTGGAAAAATAAGATAACATTAGAGAGCTTCCGAAAATCGTTGTGTGAAAATGGAAAGATTTTATAAGGGAAGGTGACTTCAGCCTGTTCTCAAATTTGTTTATTTCAGTGTTGTTCCTGACACAAATTGTGCCAAATGGCAAGCACAGTTAACAAAACAAAATCTAATCAAAATCCACCATTTTTCCTGATCCAGCTGTAAGCTTCCATCCAAAAATGATGTGACTTAATTGTCTATCTATTATTTCAATATGTACGTTAAAAATAAGTACAGAAAGATAAATCAAATATTCGCCTTCCTTCATGGTATTTTCTACTTTTTTGGAGTATCTTGTTTAACTTCCAGAAATAGCAAGTGTCTTCAAGAATAAAATACTCCTTCTGTTAACATAGGGCTCATGACAACCCGCTAACCCTAGAGATATATGATATGTTATCCAACAGTTGTAGAGTGGTGGCAGGAGAATGTTTCTGTTCTGTTGTTTGTCAGATGGCAACCACCTCTGAAAGAAAGGGGTATTTCAGTCTTTAGAGCTAAAATCTCTCATTGGAATTTCTGTCAAAGGTTTTAGAATGTATTTCTTTTGTCTATGTATGGTGGTTTTTTAGAGTTTTGTTTCTTGGATTTCCCCATCCCCCAGAATGAAATTCTAGAGTTATTGCCGAAATGCCTACTTCGGTATAGTAATAATTTTGTTTATAATTTCTTGTTCATCTGCAGAAATACCTAAATCATGATCTTTGATTTGTGGCTATTCAACCATGTAGTGTGTCATCTTTGTGTATTGATACTGACCCCTTCTCATTTCTTAGCTGTTTAAGGTGTTTTTTTGAAAGTGCTCTTATTTTGTCAATAAGAACTTACTGATTATATATGATCTGTTAATACTTTAGTTCTATTTTTTTAATTATTTGTTATTGTTTATATAATACAGTCATTCTACTGACTGTATTGTCTTGGTAAATCCATTTGATGGATTTTTTTTTTTCTCTGCACTTGTCTAATAGTCGAAGATAATATCTTTGTTCTAATTGCTTTGAATGCCCTTATTGTTTTTATTAATTTTTAAAATATTTTTATTAGTGTCATGTTTATTAGCTTCATTTCTGTATTTAGTCTTCCCTACCCTTGATTTTTTTGTTGCTTTCCTTTCTAGCCTTTATCAGTGAGTATGATTTTCGTCTTTTTCAAAATTGTTCATTTCAGTGGTGGATGTCCTTGTCCTGCGTAGTTTTGCCTCTTTTTAATCATAGAATCATAGAATGGTTAGAGTTGGAAATGTCATAATATTGTCAAGCTATTGTTACTGGTGCTTCATAATTTACATTTTAACAGGTTTTTTTTTTTTTTTCAATACTGTGCATGTGGATCAGTTCATAAGTATTCACATATCATCATCACTGAGACACATGCATGTGTGCCTCCACAGCCCAGGAAAATATGTCAGCTGAAACATTAGCAATATGTTTAATCAGCAATACAGCCAGAGCTCATCTGAGCAGCAGAAATTGAAGGTCTCTGGTTGAGCAGTAAATTCTGCAGTGCAGAATACTTCTAAAGAATACAAAATGTAACAAATTAAGGTCACTAAACTAAATTTATGGTATATATTAACAAATAGACTGAGTGAAACCTGCCTGGAAACATATATCCATAAAAAAGGACTTCAGACATGTTTGGGATTGATATGAGTTAAAACATCAGCACTGTCTGCTGATGAGGCTGGCTGACCAGTAGCTGGCTGGTATTCATATACTCACTATCTTGTACACTGAATTGGGTAAGCATTATTAAAATGAGCATGGTAGAAGAAGGGGGAGTAGGCCTTGAATGTTAGATTTTTACTTGCTTTTGCTACAAGTGATCACTAAACTGGAAATCATGGTGCATTTAGAGTCTCCCAAGACTGGTCGTATTGCCCATCCTATGGGTGTCATAGGCAATCAGTGTAATCGCTGGTACCCAAATGGTTCACTCATAGTCTTATTCTCATGTGAACACAGATTTCCGTAAAGCAAAGAACTGGGAAAAGGCAAAAACAAAAACCAGAGCTAATTGTATAAAATGGTGCACTAATTAAAGATCCAACTCAGGCTGCTTCACTGTCTACTTCATTGGTTTGACCTAATTTGTTCCCAAAAGAAAGACAAACCACTTTGTTCAGGGTGTTGTTTCTTTAGCGACAAAGGATCTCACAATTATACGTGTTCTTCAAAAAGTTAAGACAGCCAATGGCTCTGGAATAATATGAGGGTTTTTTTTGTGTACTTCTGTCTTTTCTCTAGGACTTTTCTGAAGACCGAGATTGCAGATTCCTAAATAGACTTAGAAAACAAAAAGTTACGCACCACAGTTTGACGCAATTTTGGGGCATAGTTCAGCAGACAGGGCTTGGAAGCTTAAGTGCCACAATATGGCTTGTTTCTGGTGCCAGGAGCTTTCCATTACAAGTTAATTTAGAGGCTTAGGTGTTGAAATAACCTCATCATGCTGGGCTTGGAAATTCTCTTCTTCATATTTCATGTTACTGATGTTTCAAAAGGCTAATAACACACAGAATAACCCATACTATGGATTTATTGTACTTTGTCATGTGTAGTCCCTAGAATAATGCTTTCTGAAGCCTTTTGGAGGAGCATTTCCGTTTTTGCTCATGCTGAGTCAGCAGCAGCTCAACTTCTCCAGGGTGTGAGAATGACAACTAAATTATTTATTTGCTACAGGTGTTTACACTTACTCATTTTACCGTAAAGCATATGAATTCTTGTTAGCAATTAAAGGTGGTTAGCAGTATTCACACTAATGTAAACATTTGTATGCAGTAATTGGAACTTCTTCTCATTCTGAAGAAACAAAAATGTTACTGATAGATGCTGTTTAGTAGTTCGTAACTTTTTTGACCTGAACAGTGTCGCTGTTAACTGTTTAAGAAGTGCTACTCTGATAATATAGAGCTGTTTTGATTTTTATACCAAGAATTAAATTTTATTTCTCTGAACTAGCAATGTTTTGACCGCAAGTGCATGCCCCATAGTCTACACAGCTCTGGGGTATCTCTTAGTTTCCTGTATGGCTCCTCTCGGTTTAAGAATAGGATATTCTCTGCATTTAGCCCAGNTTTTTTTTTTTTTTTTGAAACCAGTTGCAAAGAATCTCATAGTCGTCAGTGGCTACTCAGTCTTTATTTGGATTTTTTAATGGTATTCAAGTAATACAAAAGAATAGAAGGAAAAGTAAATAGGAGCAGCAGAAAGCAATTATTTATAGCAAAGATAGCATTAGTTGCTATGGAAAATTATTTCAAGAGCTGTTTCTGACCAGTAAGCCTGTATGGTTCTTTATCTTAAACATCTAGAGAAGAATACCTTTGGTTTGATTTAATGTAGTTTATTCTTGAGTGGCTGATACAAAGGGCAGCAAATTCAGTTTCTCTGTCCTTTCCAAGTAAATTTTAGGTGTAACTTTAATAACCATTTCATATAAAGCAAGAGAATTCCTGTTTGTGCTAAATGTAAGGTTGCATGTAAAGCCTTCTTGCACCTTCTTGAGTACATGAATCCTTACCCTCAGTCAGAACAAGTCGGTCACTTAGCTATAATGTGTTTTCGGTATTTCTTGAATCCTAGTAATTAATAATACCTTAGGTGATGATTCAGGAAGATTACTACAGAAACAACAGTGACGATTTTGTGCAAAAGGTAGAATGTGTTCCATGTAGGCTGGTGTAATGGCAGTGAGTTAAACAGTAATTTAGATGGTATGCAAACACTTTAGGTTTTAAAGATGCGTATACTGAACAGACATGAACAGTCCTGGTAGACTGCTCATCTGAATCTAATAACTTGTTTCACAGAAGTTTGGCTTTGTTCATAAAACAATTTAACATCTTCAGTTCTTTCTTTAAGATTGTCTCTTAATAACCCCCAGGGAACAGAGAATTTTGAGAATATTTGAGTTGGTTGGTTTATTCTTGTTTCTTTGTAACAGGTCCATTAGCTATATCTTTATATGCTTCCTTACATTTTTTAATATTAATCTCAATGTGTGACCCAGACTGTTAGGAAAATACAGTTTCATTAAACTGAAATATGCATAACTTAGAGGCAAGTTACAGTGATGATAAAGGGAATATGGGTATGGAAAGAATTAGAAGCTTAATGCAGATAGATAATACAGCACAAAGATAGGTCTAAAAGAGTAAGAAAAGGAAGGACAAAGGTAAACTTTGTTTTGACTGGGATATTTTACAGTTATAGCACTATTGAAGTGCTAGACTTGACTGGTAAATTCCATTTACTGAAAAACTTCAGAGAAGTTCCATGTGTCAGCGTGGTCTGTGGCTCTGTGGAAGCTCTACTTATCGGTGCATTTCTGTGATGTGGGTCTTTCCAAAATAAATGTGAAGAAAACTTCTTTTCAGTATGTACAGGGGGCTTAAAAGAAAGATGGAGAAAGACTTCTTTACCAGTAGTGACAGGACAGTTTTAAACTGAAAGAGGAGATTTAGATTAGATACTAGGATGAAGTGTGCTGATTCCCTGGAACAAGTTTCCCAGAGAAGCTGTGGCCTCCCCATCCCTGGAGGTGTCCAAGGCCAGGCTAAGCTGGGCTTTGAGCAACCTGGTCTAGTGGGAGACGTCCCTGCCCAGTGCAGGGGGGGTTGGAACTAGATGGTCTTTAAAGTCTTTTCCAACCCAAACCATTCTCTGACTCCATGAAAACTGACTTTTGTGTTATGATTAAATGGGGCTGGCATTAGAGTTAGTTGCTGACATTTGCTTGTTTTATTTTGGTGTGCTTTAAATTGAGCACATATAAAAAGGGCTGTCTCATAATATGGGATTAATGACATGATTTCCTAAGTTGCATCTAGGTCAGCTGCTGCTGTGAAAAAGAGTGACTAGAATTCTGAAAGTTACTATGTGCATAATAAATGCATTAAACTCTAAGAAAATTTTACAATGTGATTTGCTTAGTTTGAAATTTGATAAGAAAGCAACTAGAAATGGTACAGTACTCTTGAATTTAAATTATTAGCTTATCAACATATCTAGGTGTAAAAGAACCCCCAAATCTAGTCATTCAGAAACCACTTAACAGGTCTAATTGGGAAGTATCAAAATGGATTTTTTCTAACTTGTTAGACAGTGTTTATCACAAACAGCAGAGGAGACAGTCTACAGGGCATTGATTCTGTCCCACTTCAGCTGTGCTAGGATAATGACTAGTCGATGTTCTAATAAAAAAAAGTTTGAAAATAAAATGCAAGTGATTACGAAAGCCGTAAGCATTTAAAATTGTTCTTAATGATGTAGCTATGGTTTCTGTTACTGGAATAGCTTTTACTGATTTATATTGGTTTCTCTTTAGATGGTTGTCTGGTTACAAATAATGTTTTCATCTACACTGAATTAAGGATTTAGAAATAACTTTTAGAATTAGCCTAATTTAATGCTTATTAATTATGTAACAATTATCACAACATCTTGGGTTTTTTGAACCAAAAAGGTGCTTCAACCTCTTTAAAAATGCCCAAATCATGACAGAAGGCTAGAATGTTGAGGTAAGGAAAGGTTAAGACACTTGTTTAAAGTCACTAAGCCTGGACAAGAATCAAGATCTTAATTTGCTGAGGCATGACTTGCTTCATTTTAGCACATACTTTAGATATAACACAATCTTTGGTTACAGTCTTTCATTCAGTTGGAGATTCACTAAAGTCTCAGGGGGAAAAAAGTTTGTATTCTATTTAGCTGGGACAGTAAATACCCATTTAGCAGCTTCACTTCCTGCTGCCACTGTAGAACAGGGTGAAAAGAACATGGATTATTAGAAGAGGCTGTACTGTTCACTTATGTCAGGGCTACGTTTTCTCCAGATGTTTTTTCTCATGTTTAATTCTCTTTGCATTTTTATCCAGCACTGGAGAAGTAGATGATCTTGCTGACTATTCACAGCATTGTCCAGGCCTCTTTTCTGAGCTATAGCTGGTGGAGAATCTGGCATTATATGCAAGTAAGTTAAAGTTTCTGCATTACCTTACAATTGTAAATGTCGCGTAAGCACTTGTGTCATGATCCTTGATTAACTGTCTTCTGTAGGTCCCTTCAAATTTCCCCAACTATATTCTAGTGCAATTTTGTACCAATTAAACGTTTAATCACTTCATTTACTCCTTCTCAAAAAGCCCTTGCTCTACACTACTCTCTGCACTTCCAGTGAGCAGAGGTGTCTTACCTCTCTGACCTTCTTTCAATAGCAAACTTTTGTGGTGGACTATGTTATAGGCTTTTTGAGAGGAGTCAGTGAGACGCATCTGCATGTGGTTTGAGAAGAACAAATCTGTCAGCAAAGGAGCAGAATTCCCTCAGAATTTATAGAATTGCTACTTCTTTCTTCCATAGAAAGACTTAATACTAAATAAAGGTTGAGATCAATCTATTGATCTATTTTTCATTTCAGACCAGGAAACTATTAAATTGCAGTTGTCAGAGTTCATTTGAATATTTTATTAGTATCTTGACAATTTATTTGGCTCCTCAATGATACTGGCAAGGCACTGTCAGTGGGGTCCAGTCGGGCTCTGGAGCCTTGCTTGACGATTGTTGCATGACTTTATTCTAGTACTTCTTCTTTTAACACTTCCGTCTCTGTACTGTGGATTGAAAGCTGAAATGACACTTATCTTACACCCTTTACAAAAAAGAAAAAAAAAATTATTTTTAGTAGTTTCCCAAGTTGCCTTTTTATTTCCATTTTTTTCCAGGAGACTTTGATTCTGTCACAGACTCTGAGCCTCTGTATGCTTAGAAATACCATTTTGTTCCTTGGTTAATTGCTTTCTCATGCTTTTTAAAATTTTAATTTCCATCGTTCTTTAATTTGCTGTCAATTTGCTTATTGTCTCTTCTCCAAGTTATTTTGCCTTAAAACACAAGTCCTTGGGGACTAGTGGGCCTTACTAGGACATGCAATTATTTTCTGGATATGGTGCTAGTTGCAGACAGATTAGTTCAGGGATGGGTTCAGAAGCTGTGAAACTATGAGTTAGAAAAAAGCGGTCTCAGAAAACAGCAGCTGGGGATACTTGGAACTTAAGAGCGTCCACGTTCCCAGAGAAACCAAACAAACACACACCCAAAAAACCCCAACCAACTAAACAAAAAAGCTCCTTTGGTTGAGGGGAATAACTTGCAGACAAGAAACGAGAATAATAGCTGGTGTGTGGAGAAGTTACCTGCTTTCAGAGCACATGGAATGTAGCAGGGAGAGGCAGGATCCAGCAACAGGCGAGGGCAGAACCCTGCTGCTTATTGCCACCCTGCTGCTTCGTCCTTCGGCTGCACTCTGGCCGGTGCTTAGCAGGAGTCACATTCTGTGTCAAACGGATTTAAAATAATTTTGTTGGAAATATCCTATCACAAATACGGTTTACGTTACACTAGAATCTGCCAGTAATCCTTTAAAAAAGAGGAAAAAAATCTCTTTACCAGACAGGCTAGTTTTTCTAGCTGGGATTTCACACAGAAATGAAAGTTTTTATGTGCAGACCTTTCATACATAAATGGAAATATATTCTCTACTCATGTAGAAGTTCTTTACCTGCTGCAGCAACATCTGTTTGCTTTTATTCAATTAAACAGCTGCAATATGTTAGAGGAGCTTGTGCTGACTTTCCTCTTCGCTGTGATTTATCCAAACATCATCTACAACAGAAGAATTCTTTATGCTGCTATCAGGCACTTAGCCATCTGAAGATAGGTAATTAGGAAGTGTCCTTGCTTTTGTATATAAAACCTTATTCTGCAATTATTCTTTTCCATCGGAACAGAATGTAGTCTGTGAGTGTTTCTCTCTTCTATTAGCTTCTGTTACAATTAAAAGGAATGCTAATTATCTCCTTCTGATTTCCCTGGCCTCAGACTGGCACAAGGATCTAGCTTCCTGCTAATCAAGCCAGAGTTACTGCTGGCATACTGCTTACTCCAGCTTTTTTTCTGGCATAGTTCTGGTCATTTAAATCGTGTAGTATCTTTTCTCTCATGAATTTATGTTTTGGTCTTAAAACATCAGCTCCTGGACTCAAGAGATTTAAGTTTGAACAGCAGGTAAAGAGTTTGTTCATAACCTCTTTTATTATTAATCTTATCTTTAAAATAATTTCCTAATTTTAGGTGTCCACCTCATGACTTTAGAAGTTTGGGCTTGGCAGTATAAAACTGTACTGATCTACAAGGCTAGACACTTACCTACTCCAGTTTTCTTACCATGGTACAACTCACCTTGCCGAAGTGGGGAAAAATTGCTTAGGGGAAAAATACCAGACTGAATTCCGCTTGGTCTATACTTGTATCATTCTTTATACAATGGTAGTTAAAACTTTCATTCTACATTACCTTTTTGTGTTAAGATTTTTGTCAATGCAAGTGGTATATTTACAAACTGACTTGCCTAACAGTAGCTTTGGTGATTAATGATTATTTAAGTCCATATAAACTGTTTTCTAAAATGGAAAACTATTTTTCCTATCCTTTAAATGAGGATGACCTTGCAGAATAGCTCCAAAGAGAAAGAATCTGGTAATTGAAAAGCTAACAGATCCATAATTTTACCCCATTATTATATAAATAATTTTGTATATATTTCAGCATAGTCTCTTTTCAAATTCCTTTGTGAGTTGGTTTTCCCAGTGCAGAGGATCTTGATGAAAAGAATCAATTAAGCCTGGAAAAGCTCTGATGGTATAAATATCCTCAGTAAATAAATTGTTATTGTATTAGATAAAACATGCTGATTTAAAACAGTTGATAAACCCTATCTCAAGTCGTGTGGCATATTCTCTGGAAAAACTCCCAGATTTCATAGAATGAATAATGCATGAGTAGTATCTCTTTATGTGATTAAGTTGACTGGTTGTGATGTATCTGAATATTCTGTTGCTTCATTCTGATTTGTTCTCTATTGAGAAGCTCCCAAACCAGTGTCTTCTGAGGCAGGGGAACAGCACCGAATTGCTGCTCTGAGATTAGCGTAGTGCATTGTCTTCACATTAGACAGCATCCGTGATGAGAGCAATATTTAATTTTGAAGGTACAGTCATTGTAAAATCAAAGGGGTGAAGTGATGAGATCAAGGATGTTCTGGGATGTTAGTGTAGTTATTACTGTCAACCACCTTGTCAAACAGTAGAGATAATCCACTCTGTTCAGCTTCCAACACGGAATGCAGGTTTTGCTATTGTAATTTTCAGGTGTTGAGATGCTATTTAATTCTTGCCACGTTGGATAGCTTTCTATCTTCTCCAGTTCTCTAGATCAAGTTGTAGTATTTTGTTTTCAGTCTACCCAGTATCTAAAATTGCATAGAGCTCAAAGTTCTAGACACCTGGGCAGTGAGGGAAAGGGAAAATATGGTGGACCAAGACTGAAAAGTCAATAAAATAGTATAAGAATCAGTAAGTTGTAAAGATGAAGAGAGAAGGAAATGTAACAGGAAGAATGTACTGTAGCTTGTGGGGTAAAATAGTGAAAGTGCATGGAGGAGCATAGGGACTTGAGGGAAACATGATTAAAGAGTGGAAAAGCATAAAGAATTACAGAACTGGGAAATATTAATTCAAAGAAGGTAGGATGAAGTTGCTTATGACAAGCGTAAAGAGACTAACACAAAACTAAAGCTGTCTAAATATTGCAAAAATGTCTGCAAATTAGTATTCAGGTTTCTAAATAAATCTTCTTGGTATCACTACGCTTCTGCTTTTTGTTTATATAAACACTGAGCTTAGCTATATGTAAATATTCCCAGAGAGTGAATGCAAACATTGTATAAGCATTAATGGGTATGTCCGAATCCAGCATGTACATACTGCATGGAGAATATGCACAAGTCATGTAGTACACAACTTCATGTAACACCACTGGAAATTTGAATATTGTTTCATGTACTCGAGAACTATTTGGTTTCCCTTTAAAATAGTTAAAATTCATCAGTTGGAATAACACCCCTCCTCCCCCCCTGCCTTGAGAGGATCTATGATATCTGAATAATTGCAAGTATGTACTTACCAGTAATGTAGCGTGTACATATTTTCAGTCTTTCCTAATTATGCTTTAAAAATTATTCACAGTGTGCTAATGAATAAACCTGAAATAAAATAACAGAAGACATCAGTAATACTGAAGATGCCAGAACCAAGATTTGAAAAATCATAAGGAAAAAAAAAAAAAAAAAGCAAACCCAAACAAACAAAAAAGAAACACACCCCCTCCCACCCCACCCCCATTCCTGTTTACCATATCCATGTAAGTAATTTAACTTTGGGAGAAATTGCACAAAAGTCAGCCTGACTATTCCCAGGAATGAAATTATTCATGAGCCTACAAGTTTACAGGGTCAGGCCTTGAATCAACAAGCTAGTGACTGTGAAAGACAGGCCAGAGCTGGAGAGTGAAAAGGAAGGTTAATGAGAAGCACTGGAAAGATGTTCATTAAAGTGGAAATTGAAGTCACCTGGGCTGGGAGGAGGGAGCATGAGAGGACGAAAGTGAGCTCCACTCTCAAAGTCAGAAGGAAGGTTAGAGGAGAAGGCAGGGGAAGTGAATCCTGCATGGTGGGTGCTGCTGAGTGGCAGCTTACCAGCATGTTCTCTTCAAACGCTGAGTAATGTGTGCTGACTTGAGTTTACTGTCTGTCTGGCCTGGGAGCTGAAATACAGGCTCTAAAATCTGGTGTTTTGGGGATTGTTAGGCTCAATGCATGTGCAGCATATTATTTTATTAGAAAAATATTAGAAATAGAAGAATTTCCCACTGAAATAAAATTTCACCAGGTTGTTCCCTCTTATTCCTGCATTTCAGTAGTCTCAAGTTAAAATTGTATCCTGATGCATCCATTTTTATACACAAGGTTATCCAGAAATTTTGAATAGTCAATTCATAGCAATATGTATTTGCAACATTTGCCATCCTAGAGCCATAAAATATCCTAGAAATGAAACTGATTTTTTTATTTTTCCCCACCCACAAAAGTCTGTGGGTTTGTTTTGTTTTTTCTTCCCTCAGGCCCTTTTACTAATTGGCTGCAAACTGAGAGAACACCTGGATGATTCGATCACTGCCTTTGTCCCTTAATGCTGCTTCCTTAAATGATTGGGGGGTTGTGATTATTTTTTTTTGTTTGTTTGTTTTCTCTTTCTAGAAAGGCATGGATCAGGCACAAAATCTGGGTGTTCAGCGGTCTGCTTTCCACGCTCTCCCTGTTCTCCTCAAGTGATACACTAAGGAGTTAAAAACCTCTCTTAGAGTTTCTTGGAACACATAAACCTCAGTGGGTCGCGAGGGTGTCTCCTGAAAAAGGCAGTAACATCACCCCTTGTCAAATAGCTTGGTTCCCTGCTTTCTGTTTGATTTGATAGCAGCGCTCAAAAGTTGTGAGGGTACAGAGGGTGGTTCGCTGGTTATTCCTGAGCATGTGTGTCTGCAGTGAAACCCATTCATTGCCCTTCCTCTTGTTATAAAAAGTTGGGATGTCAGAACTGACAGCCCCGTGTGTGCTGGGACAACACGCCAAGAAAAGGAAATGCAGTGGAAGAAACAAGGCACAGATATTGTATGGCAGGGCATTCGGTGAAAACAAACAGCAGAGGCTGAGAAAACACTCTTACAATTATGCTCGCGTTGCTTTCCTAGATTAATGCTGTTGGTAATGAGATCCTGTCTTTTGCTTCTGATGGTGCTGTTTCTGGTTGCTGTTTCATTTTAATTGCAGATGAGTTGTGGTGTAAAATTTTCCAGCTGAGTTAAGCGTATTCAATTTATCCCTCTGTAGTAGCCCACATAAAGGCTGGGGTTGTCAGAGGCTTATGCTTGGGAGTTTGGAATTTCCACACAGAATGAGATCCCAGTGGACACTTCCCAGCAGGGACACAAAGCTTTCTTCCTTGGCAGCAGAGGCCAGCAGTTTGTTGGGTGGAATAAAGAGAAAACTATTTCTTTCACTCTCTAAAAGTTGCACCTCTCCATACACTTCACATTCGCTTGCCAGCAAGCTGTCCAGGTATTTTAATAGACAAGCTGAATTCTGGAGGTGAGGGGAAGGGGAGGAATTGTAATTGTTGGAAAGAAGGGAGGAAAGAGATTGTATCCATGAGGAAAGAACCATAAAAGAGAAGTTAATGTGCTGACTGTAAATTACATGAATACTGCTTGTGGTGAGGTGCACAGTAGGTGTGCCAGGAGCTGGTCAATCCTCATGACCCCCTTGTGAATTAATTTCTGTAGAATTTGTGTATTTTTCCAGCTTGGCCACTTCTTCCAAACTTTGTATTATTTTTAAGGGCTATCTTTTATTTTCTGTAGCTGTGTGTTCTCCATCTTGTGTAGTATTTATCCCCTTTTTGGCCTCTGAGGCAATGACAGACACAGAAGGAAGTCCTACCTGCATCAAGTTGTCTCCAGAAAGAAGTGCCTAATATCAACCAAATACTGCAAAGTGCATGCATTTCTTAGATGACTGTTTTATTGCATGACTGTCATTGACTTTTGAATTACTTTCATTGCATGTAGTAATATCCTGCCTTGTAAAGCTGATTTGCCTGTTCTTTGGTGCTCTGGTGTGATTGTGGCAGTCTGGCCAAGGGGATGTGGGAGTCCTGGTGTGTGGTGGCCAGCACAGTCCTGGGGGTGGAGGGAGCTGCAGGGATTTCCAGGAGCTGGGCTTTGTCCTCAGCTTCCCTGCAGCTCAGTCACTGTTTCCATGTTGCACCTAAGCATTCCTAGAATGGTTCCTTCTTTCGTGCTCTGCTTATGCGTCTCTTCCCTGGGCCAGATTCTCACACCTGAACTCAAAGGCAGATTTCAAAAGTGCGATATATATACTTTACCAATTATACCAATGCCTTGGGGCCAGATTCTTTCCCTGTATGGGTGAAGATCTGATATACAGCCAGTGGTTTGCAGTCTAGGTGCTGCTTCAGCTTTGCTAATCTCATTAGATGAAAATGCTTGCTTTAAAGGTAAAAATAAGTAAGCTCTTCATAAAAGATCGATTGATCAAACTATAAACAGAGGTGTGTTGCTAGAGGGCATATACTGAGATTTTTTTAATATTGAAATGCAACATTTTTTGGTCCTGTTTTTATCACTTAGCTTGCCCAACATCAAAAACAATTACAGCAATTATGAAAGACCTTGACTTTTTCCTTGGGGAACTACTATTCAAGACAACTCTAGTTACATCTTGGGTTTTTTCCTGTGTCTCTTCAAGCAAATATTTAGCATTTATCCTAGAGAAAAAAACTGACAAAAATGACTGGTATTTCCCCAAAGCACGTATTTACTGAATCAACCGAATTTCAATTTCATGATTTTATTTTCCTGAAGTCTTAGGATCAGTAATGTAAAAATCCCTGATCTCATTTTGTCACATAAGGAACTATAATTAGGATCATGGAAAGATAGAAAAAGAAGTGCCTCATCAGAGGCCATCTTCTCTTCACTTAAAGAGCCATTCTCTTCCAAGGATCCCCAAATAGCTGCTTCATTTTTTGGAGAAGAACTGTAGCTGTAGGTCATCATTTGTCAAAATTCATTCCTCCTCTGAAGGGGCCCACTGGTTCCTGGTTCCTGCTGGGAGGTGGAACCTGATCTGTTGTGTGTATAAGAAGTGATAATGAGATTCACTTGACTTGCCATGAATTGGGGTTGCTGTGCATGAATAGAAGGGAGTTTTCATTACTTCTGTGGGAATTCTGAAGCTGAGCATGTTAATAGTAACTTTTTTTTTTTTTTTTTTTTTTGTAATGAGTTCCATGTTTAAATTTTTGAAATAGAAGCTAC
Organism: Nycticryphes semicollaris; assembly: GCA_013400055.1. NCBI lineage: Eukaryota > Metazoa > Chordata > Aves > Charadriiformes > Rostratulidae > Nycticryphes > Nycticryphes semicollaris. The sequence goes on along the minus strand of VXBJ01005512.1, from coordinate 887,198 downwards.
CATCCTTCAGGATCTCATATTGTCTCAGTAACTTCAGAGAAAATTCAGTATACTGGAGTTTTAGTGATTTTCTTTCCACCTTCTTTCCTTCCTATCTCTAGAAAGTTTGTATTAAGATCATGAGACTATACCATGTGCTTTGTAGCTTCTGTGTACCATTACTAGAAGGAAAGATCCTGCAAGCCAAATGTATCCTCAGTTAGACTTCTGAATAGGAAACAAGCAGTAAGAAAGTTGCATGGATTTCGCTTTGTGTTATAATTTTTGGCTAGCAGTCCTGTTGTTAGTGTGGCGTTCAGGTCAGAGTCTTTCTTTAGCTCGTAGAGTTTTGTTGGATCTACATGGTGAAGGGGCAGGGAGTGGGTTAGGAGAACCTCTGGGAAAATGTTCTTGTTTCAAATAGTTTTGAATTGGAATTCTCAGAGGGAGGAAATGCAAATTTAAAATGTATAGGCAAAGATTTCTCATACTTATTTTGAAATCTTAACAACTTCTTACAAGCTCTACAAATTCATGAGATTATAGAACTGGTTTAACACTCGGAGACTAATTTGGGGGGACTTTCATTTGTCTGTCTCTTAACTTCTGCTATTCAGGCTCCTCCATTTGTGCAACATACTTTTACGTAGCTGTGGGTTTTATGCTGTTACACAAATACATCTACTGAAATTCTTCCAACTTTGGGTCATGTTTGGGTTCATTCCCACACCCACAAATGAAAGAAGGTAGTTAGCTGATTAACTGGTTTTTATACCCCTCATACTTCCAACAGTGGTGGCATTTTCCTCTGAAGTCTGCTAGTTCTTCTAAATTACAGAAGATCAGCACTGTTATGGGTAGTTAAAAGTATCTTTTAAACTTTATATTAAGTATCTACTATTTTCATTTCTTGAAGTCAGTTGCCTTTGGTGTCACTAAACCTTACAAAATTTAGAGTAGCTGGATTAATTGTGTACTGTCTTCTGATTGTTCAGAGGTTTTTGTAGGGGGTGTTTGAGGTGGCTGTACCTTGGAAACAGTACAACTGTGTATTATAGATGCAATAAACTGGACTTTATATCCATAAGAAGTTATGCTTACATTGTAAGTGGAGTAATATATCAGGTCTGTAATAATTTTTAGTTTGATTAATAATACAGCATCTGAGATGGCTACCTCTGTTATAGAGCTGAAATCCAAATAAATAAAATAACCTGTGCCATAAGTGTATAATTAGACAAGATTTGAGAGTTGATTAAAACCTTTACAGCTACAGAAGCTTCTCACAATGTTAATGATTTCTGGCCAATATATTTTGTACAGAATTAATGAGTGTCTAGGGTTATGGGTTTCTTCATTTTGGTTTGGGTCATTAACATGCTCATTAAAGCTTAAAAAGTGCTCTTAGCTGCCAGCTTTTTTTTTTTTTTTTTAAACCTGGAAGTCTCCTTTTGCCGAGACTCCCATACACTAAATTTATGGTTTGTGCCCACAGAGTACTTTGTAAGATGTTGAGCGTTAATGCCTCTGCTTAAGAATGAGTATGAGTGATGCTTTGCCACTTCATTGAGCAGGATGGAATAGATCTGTCGTGTTCTTCTAAGGTAATTCAGAATCTTGTTTGTGTCAGTTGGCTCATCTTCAACGAGTCTGAGTGCGACACATTGCTGTGAGACATTTCTGAGACTTTTTGTCCGTTTCTCACTATAAACAAAATTATAGTCTCAGAACTCTTAACAGGAAAAAAAAAAAGTTGCATAAAACCCTGTATGAAATATTAAGAATGATGCCATGCCAAAATGCAATTTTTGCACTTAAAGTCATGAAAGTATAATTGTTTTCCAGCTTCTGTTTTTTGACACTGAACTCCAAACAACACTTGGTCTGGAAGCATTTTGATTTTTGTTTCATTTGATGAGAGCTAACGTCGTTATGTAACAGTTCTAGGTAGTGGGATTTTAGGATGGATATTTATTACATTAGTAAGTTTTTTTTTTTTTTTATATGTAGTGTGTTGTTCTGAGAACAGTCTCAAATTTTCAAAATTACTAGAGCTACTTGATTATTTTTTCCACTCTTTTACACTCAGCTTTTCCTAGAAAAACTTACTGCTGCGAGTAAATGAAAAAAAAAAATGCAATGGAGGACTTTGTTCCTTGGTAGAAGACATCCAATGTCATTAGGAATCTAGATCATCAGGTGGAATGCATCATTCCTCTGTAATGCTGTGTCTATCTCTGCCAATCACTCATGTCCTCTGTTTCAAAACATGGAATTGAGGCTTGATCCTTTCTATATCAGGAAATTTTGAATATCCTACATTATTAAAAATTTTACATTACTGTACTTCTCACTATACCTGTACCATATTTGAACACTGGGGATGTTTAATGTTTCTACAGAAAAAATTATCTTGCTATTGTGATAAGTTAGGTAGGTGAATAACATAGGCTTTGCTCGCCAATGGGAAAAGTGAAAGCAATAAAAATGCAGTGGAAGGAGAGTGGCTTTAATGAGATAAGTTGTATTGGAAAGATGTATACATTTGGTTAACATGTAGGCATTGTACTCTCAGGGAGACAAGGTGCAATTGCAGCTCTTACCAGACATGGAATGAGTTTGATAGTTTGTAGTGAGCAGTTATGTATTAGGCGATAGATCTGAATTCTGTGGGCATAGAAAATCAAGAGTGTACCATACAGATCAAAGCTAATGCTGTTTAATATGGGATAGCCCCTGTAAACATCCAGGGAGGAAAAGCCCCACATCTTTCTGTGTGCTGTCACCAGTGGACTTTCTTTCCATGTTGTATGTATTTCCTAGCCAGCATAGCTTTTCAGGCAGCAAGGACAAGTTTTTGACAACTTTATTATCAAACTGTGCGTTACTTTGTGGTTTAGAATTGGAAACCATTGCACCTATCGCTTCTTTCCTTCTTTCTTCACAAAATAGTCGCACTACTGAAACATTTACTATAGATTTTTTTTTTGTCTCTGAAATACTGTACAACTTGCATTACAGCAAGCTTCAGTGGTCACAGATTATTGATTTTTAGTTTTTGATAAAAAACTTCATAATAACTGTAATATCTCTGGTATGTGATTTTGGTGTACATTGCCAAGGAAACGGTCTTCAGCAACATGCTATGTATATTCTTCAGTGTACTGATACGTTGTCTGTTGGAGAGGACTGTTTTTCTAAGAATAAGTGCTGTAATTTATTTAAGCTTACTGAAAATGTCAACTTCATTTAGACTCTAATTTGTTTCTAGGATGTTTTCTTTAATATTTTTTCTTAGTGCTGCTTTATTGTTACAGAATAAATCAAAATAAATAGATAAAAAAAAGGCATAACAAACTAACACTTTTCTCCATTCATCCCCTCTGGCTTCTGTACTGAGCAGGAGAAAATACACTGCTAAAAAATCTGGGGACAGAACAGGCTGGTAAAACAGGATACAGAGGTAAGATAAGTGCACTTTCCTTTTTGCACCAGAAAACAAATAAAGTACCTCAGAATTTTACCACAATGATGGTACAGGAAAAAATAAAAAGGACAATTAAGAAAGAGGGCAGTCATCCTTAGGAAGTTGTCTGTTTCAGTGAGCTGGATTCACTCCCATATTCAAACAGGCAATTAATTCCCTATTCTCAGCTCCTGTTGGGTCTTTCCTCGTGTTTTAGCTTGTTGAGTTTCTGGAAATAGCTTGTTAACTTAACCTCTGGGTATTGTTTTTTTACAGACACTTGAATGAGAAGCAGTAGAACAGAACATTTAGTCAAGAGGCTTTGTTTCATATGTATATGCTGTGAATTTCTGCTAGATAGCTTCTTCTCCAATTGCTGTGTTAGATCAGGCAGTATCCAATACCATGCATGTCCCGAAAAGCTCCATACAAGTTGCTTTTTCTTCTCCTTTGCCACTAGTGCCATCTTAAAACAGTTGTTTATCAATTGTTAATGCTGGTGAAACGCTGACAGTGCAAGTGAGATTCCAACGCTGATTTTTTTTTTTTTTTTTTCTCTCTTAGCTTGGTTGGTTTTGGTCCATTTGTATTAATCTGGTGATACCTTTTTCACATCTTTAAAATTTGAATATATATTGTTTTTCTCTTCTTAGAAGAAGTTTTTTCTCCTTGAGGAATGCTAGGTCTACAAAGAGCATATGCAAAAAGAAATATTATTCACAAGTAGAGCAAAATCATGCCTAAGTTAAATGTTGTATTATCGCTTCTTTGGCGGTTGAGGTTGTGTCTAGAAATGTAACTACCAGCATTTTAATTAGCGTTCCAGAGGTCTGAACTTGAGTTTTCCATATGCATTAAAACTCTAGCTAATCCAAAGCAAATGCAAGCCTCTAATGATTGTTGGGTTGTTGAGCACTGTTTCTAATGACCCAGGTAGCTACATATTTTAAAAGTTACGGGATGGTCATAGTGGTAGAAGTAAAAGTCAAGAAAATAGATGCCACCATTGCTCTGCATAAACAGGGGCTCTTTCCTGTGCTGGTAATGTCTTGTACTGCAGTAATGCCTGACATTTTCTGTCAGAGACCTAGGGGGTCTACAGCATGTTTGTTACTTAATTCAACTTCAGTATTCAGAAGTTTTCATGCTGTTAGGAAGACTTTTTACTGTATCTGGAGAGAATAAAAGGATTAACTGGATGTTCAGTCCTGTAGTTAGGTAGCTGGAGTGTTCTCTTACTTCTCTGGATGTGCAAATCTAACTCATCAGTCATAAAGGTTCTTCTTGGAACGGATTTGTTGCCATTTCTGTTCCATCTCTGTGCAAAATATGTCAGTGTGAAGGGCTGTCAATTTACAGAAATTAACATTGCAGAATACATGTCTTCAGTGATAAAAGTTGAGTCAAGTGCTGTCTTTTGTTCCCATGTAAGCTTTATGTTTGTGCTACAGTCACTTTTTGTTCCTTAAAATGACATTTTATTTGTCAGCTGGTTTGTAACTTCCTCGGGGAATTTTGGTCTCTGAGTACAGTACATGTAGAGCAGTATACTTTTCAGATGGTTACAAGTAGGCACAGTATGTAAACCTTTTCTGCCATCACTTTTAATTAAGTGACCTGTGTTAGCTGAATGAGGAAAAATACTGTATAGAAATATAGCCTTATTTGCTAGTTCTGATGACTTAGAACCTTGTACTAGAAATATTTAATAAAACATTTTTAGCAGTTCTGTGTATAGTAGCAGAATTAGTTCAAGATAAGAACAATGAACCATAACTGTCCTTCTTAAGTTCTGTGGATGTTTTTTTCTTTTTTCAAGTGACTTTAAGACAACTCTCATACCTTGTAATTAATTGGCCAACTAGGGAAATCTGCCATAGGAATAAATGCAGTTCAAGTAGTCTTTACTACTAGCTAGCATTTGTTGGGAAACCTTTTTTTTTCTGAAGACTATTAAAACATGCATGAACAACTACCAATTACTTAGTCCAGAGAGAGTTTCTTACAAAAAAGATATGGAAATTATCATACAATAATAATAAAAACAGTGAATATGCCACCTAGGGCATGAGCGTATGTGCTCCTAATAACTTCAGGCAGTAGACTATCTGTCTAATTAAATTCATCAGTGTGTTTCAATATCAGCTTAAAGAGTTGATTCCAAATTGAGAAAAACTAAAGTTTATTTGCATGAAATGCAGAGCTGTAAGTCTCAAGGTGACACTGGGTGTTTATCCACAAAGTTATTTTCTCTTCCTATGAAGTGTCTCTCTTTCTGTGAGTTATACGAAAAAATGTTGATACAGATAAAGAAACAGCATTTTTGGGAAGATTAGGTTCATTACTTTTTGTTATAAAAGGGGAATGTCTGCTGGTTAACCACTGCCTGCATCCATAGTTCCTGGATATGGAGAGATTTTCTTGTGCTTCAGGATACAGCAGGAATGTAATGATCTGTTCTGTGACGTTAATGTTGGTGCTTTTGTCCCTATCGTTTTGCCACTGAAAATAGTGNACCATATCAAGCTCCCAAGATGAGTCATGTCTCCAGCAGGCACAGGGAGAAGTCCCAGACTGCACTTGGTGATGGACAGGAGCTGGATTCCTGATCTGGAGTCAGGAATGCTTGGATCAGGATCAAAGGCAGACAAACAGACAGGATCCTCCCCAGGTGTCAGCCATTGAAGAAAGAGAGTTGACCCTTTGATCCCTCAGCTTCTATACTGAGCATGATGCAGTTGGGATGGATTACCCTGTTGTTCAGTTTTGGGCCACCTGTCCTGTCTACTCATCTCTGCAGGTGTGACCCCTCTGTTCTTTTCTGCTTCCAACCCTCCAACGGGGCAAATAATTAAGTTACCTGACCTTGGTTGTTATAGCAGTAAGTATAAGCAAGTGCTTCTCCGCATACCATCCCTTGGTAGAATCGGGTCTTATCACTGTGGGAGTGAACAGTTTCTGAACAATATGCTGTTCGTTTCAGAGTTGAGTTAGAGGAGGCCTAGCTTAAAAGTAAAATTAGAAATCAGAAAATTGGTTCTGTTTTACCTCGAACCAGGAGAAGTAGCTATCAAGAAGGTGGTGAAATAGAAAGTTTGCTGGTATTAGGTACCAGAGGGTGATAAAGTGAAGCTGCTCTCCCTTGCAGCCAGAAGTGAAGGCTGAAACAAATGGGGAACATAAGATGTGCATCGCAAAAGCGAGCTGTAAGAGAATAAACACACATTCTTATCTCTTTTTCTTTTTTTGTGTGTGGTTTTTTTCTACATACAGATGTATTATTCTTTCTTCCTGAAAATTCTGTTTTTTCACATGTGAAATGGCAGTAGTTGAACAGTACTTGATGCTGCATCTCTCTGTGTTTGCTAGTGTTGACTGACTGTTAAGGGGAAAAGGGAGTTGCAGAAAAATAGAATGGCAGTGCTGGGTATCTGCTGTAGTGGATTGCAGATGAAAGGGGGAAAGCACATTGTTTCAAAACAGAGGTGATAAAAGGAAAATAAATTGCGGTTAAAGAATGAAAGGTATCTTGCCTTATAATTAAAGATATGTGAAGTGAATACCCTTCGGAGTTCCCCTAGAGATAATTTTTCTTGGGATAGAAATTTAGTCCTATGAGACTAGTATTTGATGACCCTAAATCATCTTATCTTTTATCCCAACCAGTGATGGTTGATCTGTGTGTTTTGAGGCTTTGTTGTCCCCCCAAACTATTTTCTGAAGATCCTTCAGCAACTGAAATCACTGTGATAGAATTCATTACACAGCTTCTCTTGTGTTTCTGGAAACATGCTGCGGAATAGTCCTTAATGAATAAAAGCTGAGCAGTGAACAGTTGCCTCATCCCAGCTTTTTGCCATCGCTCCTTTTTTTTTTTTTTTTTGCAAATCAGTGTTCTGGTTTTATTGTCCCAGACTATACGGAGTGTTTTATCCAGAAATAAATGGGAATGGTTTGAGGGTCGTTTCTCTGTTTAGCACATGCTTGAAGGTAAGAGCCTGCCCTCCGGCACCAACAGCTGAGCAAGGATGAGTTATTCGGTTGCTGGTTGGGATGAGCTTTCAGCTTCTGTGCTCCTCCTGCTGCATCCTCTCTACCATCTTGCACAAAGATTGAAGCACTGCTGGGATTTGCATTTCTGGATGAGGTATGGAGCAGAAGTTCTTCAAAAGTTGGGACAATGAATGTAGCATTAGATCTGAAGAAGATTGAAAAAAAAAAAATCAAAACCAGGTGGGATTAGTTTAGGATTTGTGGCAGTAGGTTGGTAGGAGCATGAGCCTCGGATCATAAAATCCAGAATGCAGTGGTGCTCTGGAAGAAATTGTGAAAACTTTAAAAGCTGTTGTTCTTTGGTAACTACTCTTGTATAGTCTCCTCCAAATATGTTTCTTTACGTTTGTTTGAATAAATTGAGGTGGACAGAAATGTGCATGTGGTTGAAGGTTGGAAAATCTTGTTTTACTTTGAAAGCCTTATATTACTTTTCCATTGTTTTGAAACAGAAGTGCATGAAGTATGATTTTTAAATATCATTATTATACAATGTTTTTTGAGGGGGGAAACATGACCCAGAGAACTTATCAAACCACGTGGACATCTTGTAGTTCTATGTGGATCTTTTATTACGAAGCATAAGCATGTGTTGTGTTCATTGGCAAGCTTGTCTTGATCAGAAAGCTCAAAGGAATATGAGCTTTGTTTTCAGAAGAACTTGGGCAATTTATGTTTCCTTTTATTGAAGTAATGTGTAATTTGTGAGGCTGCATGGGTTAGGTGTGAAATCAGATGAACTTCAGTAGTTCCAGTTATATTACACTGTGGCTAATACCAAAGACACCCTGTGAAATGAAATTGCTGAATTTCACACAGCACATGTACATAAGAGAAAAGGGACTTCACTTCACAGGCAGTAGAGAGAAAAATATGCATTTCTCTTGTTCTAGCGGCAAAAGAATAAAGGATTTCTGTTCAAAGCAGTATTATGTGGATATTAAATAAAACCCAACCATTTAATTCTGTGTTCTAAAGTGGCTTAGTCTCTTGCCTGTAATATTCTGCCTATAAATTCAAACTGGATCAGATACAGCTTGCAAAATCTTTCAACCATTTTGCTATCATTACAGAGGCTGGTGCAGTATTTCTGAGGCTCCATTTTTTTTTTTCTTTAATTAATTTTTTCAGTTGCAGCATGCTTAAAGTTATACAGAATTCCAGCCTGAATGTAAATGTGTTTCCTAAAAGTAGCTTTCAGAGAACAAGATTAATGTTTACCATAATGCATACCGTTGTTAGAAGTTAATGTTTAAAAATCAGGCTATGCCATGGCGATTATTCTGGGGCTTTGTTCTGTTTTGTCAATCTGTTTTCCTTGAAGTTATGTAAGCCAGCTAGATTTGAAGAAAGAGGATTGATAAATCTTAGCAAATCCACGTCCTATGTGTGTTTCTTCTGTAAATGGCCAATATTGGTTCCATGTTGATACAGACAAATGAAGCGAAACAAAGACATTGTGGGTTCAGGTTGTTCATAATTCTAACAAACATAATGTAAAATGAATTAGAGAATGGTCAGTGTAACAGGCATCAAGCTTGTATAGATTCAAGAAGTATAATTCATTTGATACATGGCAGAAAATAAAATGCTTCTTATACAAGTCTGGGAACATAGCTTGGTTTCTCTCTGTGGTTTCTATATTCCAAAATTTGTTTGGTGATTTGGTAATTTCAGTAGTAATTGATAGAAAATCACATCCGTGAATCTCTGCTTCAGAAGATGTGAAAATATTGAAAGCCTACAGTAAGGGAATATATGCATATGAGTCATTTTATGTACCGTTATCTGTCTGTTCTGCAATCTGCTGTTCTTTGGTATCTGACTTACATCGTGTATCTGAGCTGAAAGACATACACTTACTGAGTTATAATACAGCATGTGCTGTGTGCTCTCGTTTTTTTGGTATAGACTTGGTATTTAGGAGTCACTTAAACATTTATATTTGGGTGTAAATACTTAAGGTTGATTAACAGTTTGGGTTAATTAGCCATGAACATTTAGTATTTGGTCATCTTTTTTTATGACCTAGGTGATTTTGTAGCTAACTTTGTGTTAAGGCCAGGTTGGAACTAATTGTGTAAACGGTGGACTTTCTGTTTATATGTCATTTTTTTTTATTCCTCCTGCAGGTGAATTCTGCACCCTCATGTCAATATTATTATATTCTGTTAAGTTTTGACTTGTGTGTGATGTTACTATTGTCTACTAAAAGATGCCTGAGTGTGGCACAGAGTGGTCATGCTATGTAAAGGATCACCTTGCTGCTTGCGTGAAATAACGCTGCACAGTTGATAAATAGACTCACATTGCCTTTGCTGTGGTTTCTAGCAACCCTTGTATCAGATTCCTGTAGGGAGTGGAAACATGCTCTGTCCCTTGTCAAGCATTCCTCTCGAGGAAGGATATCCAATAACTATATAAAAGCATGTGCAGAATTATTGCAGCCTTCTGGGTCTACTCCACCAAAGATGTTAGTGTGTTCAAGCACCTTGTTTTTCAGACTGTAAATCTGCCCCTTTACCTTGGATTTGAAGGACAAGGCTAAACATAGAAGCCAGTAACACAGCTACCAGTATATCAGTGTAGTATATGTGTAGGTGAATCCCTACATGTACAAAGTTGGTTGAGGTGAAAAGTGTGAGTAGGAACACAAGATCAGATTGTTTGATAGAGACTATTTGCACTGCTGCTAATCCACCTCTGATGAGCTTTTAAGTATAGAGGTTACTAGAAAAAACAAATCAATCTTTTGCCCCTCAAGGTAACTAAAAAATAACATTTTTAGAAAACTGAGGTACTAAGTTCTAAGTTAGTGTTTAGTCTTTCAATACATTTATTCTGCACAGGGGGAAGGGATATTGAAATTCCCTCTATATAACCTTTCAAGTTCAACCAATACTACTTTTGTTGTTCTGAACATAGATTAATTTTTTTTTAAAGGAGAGGGGAGGACACTTAGGCAATTTCACAACACTATTTATATTTAATTTAGGATTAGCAGTAAAGAACTTGAAGTTCACACCTTTTCTATCTTGCTCTGCTTTTTCTGTCACCTCCTTAAGGATTGTACTGAAGTGCACCTTTAAACATATTTTTTGGCATTAGGATTTATCGGAATTTAGGGGTAATGAGATATCCCAAGATCTACACAGTGATGAGAGAGAGATGTTTAACAAATGTGTCAAAAAAAACCAACAACCAGAACACCAAAAAAACCCACACCATGATGCTTTAGGATATGTTAAACACCAGTGAAGGGAAAGAAATGAGAATAGGACCTAAACAGACTCCCTTCTAGTTCTTCTTTTACTGAATTATTTTAAATGCACTGTGTCTGGTGTGAAATCAGCACTTTTGTTGGAAAAGGAAGTACCATTGCAGAAAAAGACTGTGTAAAAGCATATAGGTAACCTTGGGCTGTTAGAAAAATATTAAGCTAAATTTCATAAAAGCCGACAAAGTGGAATCTACTTCATAATGCCATTTAGTTACAGACAGATGTAGAGACATCTAGCAATGCCTTTTTTCTCCTTTTTTTTTTTTTTAAGAGGTGCTTAACCATTCCAGTGACTTTGAAATAGCTAGTTGAAACCACTGAGAAGAACTCTATTTTAAGATGCCAAATATATTTAAGAGTTGTTGAAAATCTGGGACTTACATTCCCATGTCATTTGCCCATTTCTTAAAAAAGTTACTGTGAAGAAGATAGTATTTTGACTCTTTCTTTTAAATAGAATACAAGGAGAAAATATTGAATATGTTTTGAAATGAGGATGAGTGAAGCAATCTGACCTGGCTGTCTCCAGAGCTCTTCTTTACTGAAGTGAATGAGTTAGTCCTAATGATGCCTCTCCTGAGAAATGTGCTCTTGCTTTGCCTGTGGGACAAGCCTCATCGGGCATCATTGATCTGGAGTTTTCTACCAGAAAAGCTGTGTTGTTTGTTTAGTTCAGTGTGTTGTAGCTGGAATGGATATCTAGCTGGTAAATGAAGAGGAGGAAATTTAGCTTCCTATTTGCTTTTTTATGAGAAAACATTGACTTGGTTTCTTGGAGCTAATCTGGAGAGCAGTGAAAGTGAATGTTCTTCACATGCCATTCAGAATAAAGCCTTAGCAAAGGGGAGCTCTAGTTGTTCTGGGTCTGATAAGGAGGTGCTCTGGGCTATTGAATTTCCTGTTATGTATCACTTTTTGTTAGTCTCATTAACAATAATTCTTTCCCCCAAATCCAGTTTTATCCTCTTTGATCAGAAAACTGCTATGTCTTGGACAAGTTTCAGCAAACGCCTACGTATCTGCTGTTGAATGCTTTAGTCTCCTCCTCCCTCTTAAAACTTATATTTCCAAAGTGCATGAAGGAGAACTTATTTTTTTATCATCAATAGTGAAGAGCAGCTAAACAGCAGATGTAATCACGCAACTATCTCGTATTGGTTATAAAAAAAATAAATTAATAATCAAGAAAGCAGCACTTTTCATGTAGAAAGTGTTTGAAGAGCTATGCTATTTTTTTTTAAATTTCCTCAGTTTATAATCCAATTTATAAAACCATACATTCATGTGAAATGACCCCTGGTAAGAGGAACTTCACAGTATATTAGTTCAAGCTCTGGTTAATTGTTCTTTATGTATGGGGTTTAGATCTTAGTGCCATCCTGGTTCTCATTTTAAGTGTTCAATAAGAACACACTATTAACATAATGTTTTTCCACACTTCGACGTTCAGTGTTCATAACTCTTATGTGATCAATGTTCTGTTGATAACTAATGGAAGCAGTATGCTGATTTTTGTGATGTTTATGCACTTTGTAATAATACATATAATTACTACGGGCTTATGTTGCTTAAGTTGTATTTTCACATTTCATTCAAGCATTATGCATACAATAGAAAGTGATAAGCAAAAGTGCTTGGAAAATTGAGAAGTTCATTTCAACATTTGAACTTTCCTCCTGATGTCAGTGCATCTTTTAATTTTGGAAATCAGAAATAGGTTTCTTCACTTCTTCCTTTTCATGTTTTCCTACATGTCTGTTCCTGGAATTATTACAAGTCAGGCAGAAATATCTCTGTGCTTTGAATCACGGCTCTAGTACCTTAAGAATGGGGCATTTGAAGGGATAGAAACATGACTTGATCTAAAATTCTGGTTGTTAGGGGGAGGGAATTGTTTCTTTTAAGTGAAATTTCAGCTGATATTTTTTCTCTGAACTCAAAACTTCCCAACATTTCTTGCTCTACATCAAGGAGACCTTATCGGTTTCTACAGCTACCTGAAAGGAAGGTAGGTGGGGAAAAGTGGGGGTTGGTCTCTTCTCCCATGTAACAAGTGATAGGACAAGAGGAAATGGCCTCAAGTTGCACCAGGGGAGGTTCAGATTGGATATCAGGAAAAAGTTTTACACTAAAAGGGTTATTAAGCATTGGAATGGGCTGCCTGGGGAAGTGGCTGAGGCATCATCCCTGGAGGTGTTCAGAAGGCGGGTTAACATAGTGCTCAGTGACATAGTTTAGTTTTGGGTTGTTGGTTTTTATCAGAGTCAGGATGATGGTTGGACTAGATGATCTCAAAGGTCCCTTCCAACCTAGACAGTTCTATGATTCAATGATTCTCAATGTTCAGCTGTAAACAGTTGTTAACATTTCTTAATAATATGTAATGTGTTAGTGGTACTTCCTTTTAAGTATTGTTTTTCCTATGTTTTTCTTTGCACATTTGTGGAAATTGAGATGTTTGCTTTCTTCTCTACTACAAATAACTTGTGTAGGGAATGAAATTAATTATTTTCAACACAGAGGCAATTGTGTAATAGATGTCTAAAACCACAAATAGTAAGCATAAGTCTTCTGGGTGGCCTCAGTCATTAATGGTGGTAATTCATGACAGCTTCTTAATGTCTCGCTTGTCAATAGGATACTGGTGACATGTCTGTCCCACTGAACTGGCCCACATTTGCCAGTGCACGGCAGAGGTGGCACCACAAATCCATTGGGACCGTACCTTGGGGTGAGAAGGATTTTCCTGTTACAAAGATTAGTTTGTGAAGAAATCTTAGAAACAGATATCCACCTATATGTAGAATGTGTTCAGAATGGAAAAAGGAGATTTGCTCCTGTCAAACAAACCTTTGAGAGGAGTTGATGGTCATTGTCAAAGAACTGCACTCGGAGACAAAATGGACAATGAGTTGCTACAAAATTGCACGATATAGTTTTTGCAGGAAAGAACTAAATGGGAACGTTAGGCCTTAAATTAAAAGCATCACTGAGTTTTCAAATCTAACACGTATAATTAAGAATAGGTATGCTCTTTGTGAATTGGTATCTCTTAGTTATAGGGTACTGTAAATAATGTTCATATGAATGACGTAGGTAATATTTTACTGGTTGCTAAGGGAACCATATTCTCTGGATTTCTTTTTTGTTTCTACAGTGAAAGTTAGCATGTATTTTAAAATGATCTGGACAACTGAGTGTGCAGTTTTCGCACCAGTTTTCTCTGCAGATAATCCAGAAATCTTGTTAGAAAAAAACTTTTTATTCAGATTTCTTGATACAGTTGGATCCTTATTAAATTTCTCTACCCCTAATATATCATGATAATAACGTCATACAATTTTGAAAGAGGTAAATCATAAACATTGTTTGATTTATTTTTTTTATGACAGTTTCTAAATATTTGATCTGGTTTTTCAATTATGGTACAATATTCTTAGTGCAATTCATTAAAGCTTGCTTTTTGTAGAAGGTGTGTAAATGACTACTATGCTTATAGTTTATACAGGATATCCAGTTTGGTAGACTGGTTTTTCTTGTTGAAAACTTCCCATATTGTATCCATAAAAACACTCGTGTGGCTTCTCTGTGCTTCTAAGAAGGAACAGTATGTTGTGCTGGCAAATAATTAATACTTTCAGTCAAATCTCCATTAATATATCTGATCTAAGTATCTGTGTTGCTTGTGACTGGAGTGTAGCTACGTATTAGCAAGAAACAAGAAGCTTCTCCCATCAAACTGACTTCTGGTGGCACTTCTCTTGCAGTCTTCTGCTTGAAGTTGGTTTCTTTTTAACATCAGGAGTCGATCTTCTGTTGCTGCAAAAAAAAGGAAAATCTCTCTTTAGCAGGAAAAAGATTTCCTGTCTTTTTACCTCTGATGCTTTGCCACGTAAGAAAAATTGTGTGACTGAATAGACTGTTTCTTGACACTGTAACTTGGCCCAGTTTCCTGCAAGAAAAAGAAAATTGTCAGTGCTTTGATGTGGTGAATCTTGAATTTTGCAATACAGCATACTTGCAAAAACGTTCCTATTGTTATCGAGTCCAGTTAAGGAATCTCAGTGTGCATAATAAAAGACGTTTGTGCCTCCGTTCTGGGGACAGTCACAGCTAGTGCTGTTGCCAGATACTCTCCATACCTGCAGTTTAAAAGCTTCTATTCTGATCATGCATTTTCTGTAGTGTATGCGCAGAAGCAACAGATGCTGTACAATCTGTCTTTGGCCCAGAAGGTACCAGCTGTATAGGAATTACTGTTAGAGATATGTTTTGGGTTTGGTTGTTTGGGTTTTTTGTATTTTTTTTTATTTTTTTTTTAAGTACTGTCATAGAATCATAGAATGGTCCAGGCTGGAAGGGACCTCCAAAGGTCATCTAGTCTGACCCCCCTGCAGTCAGCAGGGACACCCCCAAATAGACCAGGTTTCCCAGGGCCTGGTCGAGCCTCACCTTGAATATCTCCAGGGAAGGGGCCTCAACCCACCTCCCTGGGCAACCTGTTCCGGTGTTCAACCACCCTGTTGGTAAAGAACCTATTCCTAATATCCAATCTACATCTGCTCTTATCTAGTTTAAAGCCATTGCCTCTCGGCCTGTCACTGTAGGCCTTAGTAAACAGACTCATAAGCAGTAGGAGATTAATAATGGTCTTAGTTATGGAGCTGCTGCACCAACAGTGCAGGCTGGTTGGTTCAGTCACATAGCATATGTATATATTTATATATATATATATTTGTTATAGACTCATTTAATTAAACTGGAAGTTCATCTCTAATATACAGTTCATGTTATGAAGTAGCTTTTTGTTAAAAGATTAAGGTGTTGCCATTGCAAAACAGTAAACTTAAATTATTTAGAATCTGAGAGGTCTGAAGATGTCTATAGGCCAGATCATGGATTCCAACCACAGGTTTGTCGGCACAAAGATTTCTTTTGGCTTTCTCAGTGAAATATGTAATATGATTTGGCCCATCAGTTCAGTTCCTGACACGCAGATGCCCATAGTAACAGAAGCCAGTAGCATTCTTAATACCAGTTGGCTATCTTGTTAGTGTTCATAGCTACAGGGTATGGAAAATCACCCGATGAAGACTGTCCTTCATTTGGAACTAATCATCATTAATTTTCAAAGAGAAAAATGTGGCTAAAATACAGGACTTGGGTTTTAGGTTATCTCACTCTAGATCTAGGGTTCTGTTCCTTTGGGCGAGTATGTTGCCTCTCTGCTTTTGCTTTTCAGTCTCTAAGCTGCTTGGTGGAAACTTACGTGATCAGGTTTCTGTAATTGGAGTTAAGCTAAGACAGGACATATCCTTGCTTCCTCCTCTTTCACACCTTCTACCTTCACATATAGAACACCTACCTAGAAATGGTACCATATGCAAGGTCATTCACTATAGGAGTTTTCAGAATAGAAGACGTTATTGTAAACATGTCTACCTGTAATGCATGTTACTTCAAATGTTTACATAACTAAAAGGATGTTAAGGCTGCTATTGTGTAGTGTTACCTTGCAGTTTATATCCAAGCCTTTTATGTAACCTGGACACAATCCAACAAACGCCCACCAGCTGTTTGGGTGTCAGAAAAATGTTAAAAGTCATAAATCCAAAGCTTTATGGATTCTTCCATCTCAATAGATAAAATTAAACTCTGATGCCTTTTAGAAGAACTTTTATATTAATTTTTTTAGAAATGGATATTTGGTTTTCAGGATGTATATTCTCAGGTATTTGGGGCAGATACACCAAAGTGAATACAAGGCTTGTACTCTTCTTCTTCTGCTCATGATTCAAGGACTACGTGGAAGAAGCAGTAGGTGGAAGCAAGAACATGGCTTCTTGATCTTCATTAAATTTGGGGAGGGGAGGACATCAGTGGTATTTAGGCAGGTTAATGGAGGGGAAATAATCTTTTACAAAGCTATTTTTCTGCTCCCTTTTTTTGTTCCAGTATCTTCTCCTTAAAGCTCTTCTACTTGCTTTTGCCCTGTTTCGCTTATGTAAGTGTAGAGAAATGAAATAGCCTTAATGATATGTATTAAAAATCTATTTTATAAATCCAGTTGTTCACATTCATCTTCCATTCACATAACTCTCAGCCTTAAAATACTCAAACTCTGAACTGCAGAATAGTTGACTAGTTATGCCAGATTCTTACATTCTCTTTTTTTAACCAATCCTTCATTTATTTTATTTCATTCTGTATGCTCTCTGAACACAACTTTGGAAGCTAGTAAATTAATATTTGAGCTGTTTAGCAGTCTGTTCCACTGCAGCCCTTACATCTTTGTCCGTACAATATACTGGAAGACTTTATGTGTGGAATAAACAGCCTTTGCAGTGCATGATTTCAAAGCCTGAGTGCTCTGCTACTTTACTGAATGCAGTAAATTTCAGGATAGATTGTAATCCCATTCATACTTTGGCTTTTAGAATGCCTAACAACTTTTAGAAACTACAAATCATTATATAAATGGAATAGAATAGCTGCGTACTGAAAGTAAAGAGGCTTTATTGTGCAACGAATTTATACAGCTGTGTAATTCTGCTATAAATACACATCTGCCAAATATTCTTTAACTTAATGTAGTACACAGAACTTTAATGTATTAATTCATTTCGTACTTACAACAATCATGCTTTAATATGAGCTGATGGAAGTTGCATAGTCTGTTGTAAAAGATTCATTGTGTTCTTTAAAAGCTTTTCATAGCAACATATACTAAACTGTATATTAAAAATAAAAAAAAATGCAATTTTTGTGTAGGAATAAATCTAGCATGCTAACAACAGCTTGAAAAGGCAGCATTAGGATGACTTCTTAATTTAGAAACTTGCTAGGTACTGATGGAAACTCATAAAATAGGTCACATTGGAGAATTCAGTCTCTAATCAGCTAAATGCTTTGTAGTCCAAATTAATGATCTGCCTTGATTTCAGGTGGTCTTGACAAGGTTGCATGATGTAGAGCCACTGTTACTTGGCCATAGAAGTCATAAGTTTTCCTTGAGTCTGTCTTCCATGTGGAAGTTTGTGTAAATTGCCAAGATTAAGTCACTGATCAAATGGGATGGTCTTTCTAAGTGTCCAGCTGTAGTCAGGCTCTGCAGTGCAAAGGTGGATCACATCTTGTATGTTATTTTGTCAGTAACACATTTGTGTTCTCAGGATAGTCTTACTGAAGTTTTACATAAGTGGTAAAAAAAATCTGAGATGAAAGATGAATACTCTGACTTGAAATCCCTAGCTGTCCTGCTACACTGCACTTGTATAGCTTGGTTTACAAATTACTTGGAGTCAGATTTCTGTGGTTTCATACAGAAAATTCTTGTGTTGAGCTATAATGAAAATAAAAGGCCGACACACAAACTGTGTACTTCCTGAGCTATTGTGTGTGTTTGTTTTCTGTATGATGGGGTGTTTCAGAGCACTGGAGTAGCTCTTTGTGTATAGCCAGCTATAAAATGAAACAGTTGCAATTATTACTTGTACCGATCATGTTTGTATTCTATTCAATGCGTGCATTTCTGTCCAATGCCGAATGTCATCTCAAGATACAGAGCTTGTTTCCATGAGAGCTAGAACAGAAATTAGTATAGTATTTCCAAACAAAGTGAAGAAAGCTATTGCATGTGTGCAGTCTGCATTTTGCCTTTTTCTTCCATGAATAAAACATATAAGCCTTAAAATCTTGAGGCCTCTAATACATAATACTTTTTATAAAAACCTTTTGATTTGAAGACATTACTGTGGATTATTTTGGTTTATGTGGTGTATGTATGTCTCTGGGAACAGTTTCAGTATCAGTTTTTTCAGCGTTATCAGCAGTGGTAGTCTCTGCAGTGTAACACAGTGCGTGGCAGTTCCTGTCATATGCTTCCTGAACACAAAACGTCGCTTTATCAACTCCTAATAATCCGAATTGGCTCTACAGCTGGGTGGCCAGCAGAGTCTCTACACACAGCACTCAGCTGTAGAAAACATTAACAAACTTTTGCTGCCTTTTGTTGTGACCTTCATTCCTTGAAGTTAATTTAATTTAAATACTGGTTTTAGTCACTTAGATGCTGGTCTTGCAAGTGTAGTTACATATTCTTGCTTTATATACTTGAATGTAGAGATGTTGAACTCTCTGAGATACTTTGTGAGTATTAAGATATATGTATTTGTTTGCAAGCTAAAGTTCTTGGTTGCTGCTGTTGAAACAGCAAGTTGGGTTATATTGTAAATTCTAACACTGGGAATTGGTAAAGTATGTCTGGTCATGTGGGGTCACCAGTTCAAGTTCTTCTTCCAGTAACGCTCACCCATAGGTATTTCTGTCATTCTGGCCAAGAATTTAATGAGCCTGGAACTTTATTCATTTTCTCCTCAGCTTTAGCAATGGTCTTTAGGTTATGCTAAAGGACAGAATAGCAGCAGTGTGAGGACACTGAAATTGGACTAGTTCTGGTGATCAGCAGAGAATTTCAGTTTTCAGCCTTTTCTGATATCTTCCATGGCTTCTTAAGGAGAATATGTCTCTTCTATTCCTCATCCATCATGCAATTATTTAAACTGTTGAAGCAGGTAGTTCTACTGCTCCTATTTGTACCGCTGATTTAACTTGTTACTCAGCTCCTCCATGGCTGACAACTCTCCCCTGTAAAATGTGTATTGTAAGACTGCTTACATGAATAAACTGGTTTTAAAATTCAAGGTTGGGTGATTATACTGTGGAGAGCCAACTTAGGTACAAACACTGCTTACGAAATCTCTAGTAGGAAGTAGCAAATTAGTTGGGCAAGATTATGCAGATGCAAAGTGTATGCTTTGCAAAATGTAATTATTAAATTGATCCAAAATTTCTCTGTAGATCTGGGGTATAACTCTGAGACCCAAAATGGGTTTCAGAAGACTGAACACATAAATTATTAAAAAATGTTACGTACCCGGAACAACTGAGTGTACCTTGGGATGGGCTCATTTTTTGTTTGTATTTTTAAGTGAATTCAGCTCTGGAAACATTTGGCACTTGGGAATTTTGAGGAAACTGCATCCAGTTTTTAGTCATGATGTTGTAGTTGTCACATTATATGTGGCGTATATTGGTCAAGGCCCCAAATATCAGATGGCTGATGTCTCCTTCATCACAAATGTCACAGTCATTAGGCTTGGAACAGACCTCTTAAAATAATTTACATCCAGTCCCCCTGCTCAGGCAAGGTCAAATGGAGTACATTGCCCAGTCANGTTTTCAGGTGGAATTTAAAATGTCCTAGTTTGTGCTCATTGCCTCTTGTCCTCTCTTTTGGAGCAAAAGAGATTATGAATTCAAATCGAGAAAACGCAGTTTTATGTAGTGATATACATTTATCAGACTGCCTTACTTGTTTAAACCAGCTATAGCCATTTCAGAATTTTATTCAAAGTTTTTAGGAAAACATCACCCAGTTTTAAGAATAGCAGATCAAAAATTCAGGGTAGAAATCTGTTCCTAATTCTTTCACTGTCCTGTTGCAAGATTTTGATTCTTTTGTGCTTTTATACCTGTTTTCTCTGTATTTCATAAAAGGATAATAAACCTTTTCCTTCTTTTGTGAACATCTGGGTATTCTTGTGTGAAAGGTCCAATACCAGTACAAACTGCTGGTGTATCTCATGAAACAGTAATTGATGCCTTTTGGGCGTATTCCCTGGTTTTGTATAATGCACAAATTTATGCTTACAAATAGCTTAAGATAAACATTTAATCCAGTCTCTGATTTGCTCTGTTTTCCTGAAAATTGTACTTGTTTTCTTAGTGGATTGACTTGACAAAATATCTCTGAAGTGCTGGTTCTTAATGCTTCCCATAAATATCTTGAGCCATTCTACTTTTTAGTAGAAGCTATTTTGTGTCTGGAAGATTTTGAATAAATGAGGTGATAAAGTCACTACAGATAAGATGTGCTTTTGTGCTTCTGTTTTGTCTGAGGAACTTCAGCTTTACTTGGAGTCTGAGAGGGCATATAATTTGTCTTCTAGGCTTGTGTTCTTGAGCCACATTTGTGAGTTCCTTTGAAGTGCTGAAATTTTCCTAGCATGTACATTAAACTAGAAGGGCTTTTTTTCCTTTCTTTTTGACAAATGGGGACCATTGAGAGTGTGAGTGTCATCTTAATGACATATATTTGACTATGTAAATGTTAACAGCATTAAATATGCTGCCAGGACATAAACACCTCACTTAAATCAATACATTTTAATTACAGAGGTCAGTAGGCCTTGGTGGTTCTTTTGACCCTAAGAAAGCCCCTATACATTCACCCTCTCTACCAGTACAAAAGAAAAATCAGCTGAGAAAAATCAGACTTGTACAAAGTTCTTTCTTACCTGCTCAACAGTTTATGTAAATGACAACATAAATGTATTTCTTGCATTCTTTATCTAGATTTAAAGGGTATATTTCACTTTAAATGATGTCTGGCTCATCTAGTCTACCACATATGAGTATTTTTTTTTACTATGTAGAACATATGTTGCTTTTGTCTGCAAAAGAATTTTTATTCTATGCTATTTTCCCAGTTTTATGCTGCCCCCAGTTATAAGAAAGCAGAGGTCATATAAAGTGACTCTTTAAGAGTTTGTCTACTGTCGCAGTTATGAGCCTCACACTTTCACTCCCTGGTTTTCAGCTTTCACAGTTTACCTGTGAGATTTGGGGCTTCTCAGACATAGAAATGTCACAGTGACAGTTTGGCTTAGTGTCAAAGTGTTGTGGATTCTGGGCTTGAGCTGTCAAAGAGACTATAGTCCAAAAGGAAATGGAAGAATTATTCCTCCACTTAAGATGGCAGATCATAGATATTTGCCTGTGTCTGGTTCTCTTTGTGTCAAAACAGATGTCTCATCCACATATAAATATTTCACACACAAGTACTGAGCACACTTGTTAGAACTGAACTTGACCTAAATTCCTGCCAAGGAGGGTTACCCCACTGAGCTCCTTATAAACTACCTTAACATGGAAATGAAGTTCTTTTGGGGTGTATCATTGCTGCAAAGTAAACACAAGTTGTGGAATATCTGAGATTTTTTAGAGAAAAAGTGGCAAGGGAGGCATAAAAGGAGCTCCCATATTACAGAAGTATTTAGAAGTAGATTAGTGTAGAGGCCCAAGCGTGTGCTGGCTGATGGGGGGAAGGGGTGCTGTCTACACCTTTGTATCTCCTGGTTTTGTCTCTGGGCTGAAAAAAATACTGGAATGGCTGTCTTGGATCCTTCCCACAAGACAGCTGCAGGGCTGCTGGTGAGCAGAAAGAAGAGCTGAGGGGAAGTGAGCCCTGAGGCACCATTTGTCTGCCTTGTCACTGACCAGTGTCTCTTCTCCTCAGCAACATCAGCGTTATTATGTTAAATCTTCTTCCACCTTCCTCAGCTTCTATATTATCTTATCCACCCTATCATCTCTTATCATACCAGTGTTTTCTTAGGACTCCAGCTTCCAGAGACTGTTCCCTACAAAACCTCAGTAACACTGATCATCCGCAGGGTCCTGTGAATGGTGTTCCCAATGAGCCAAGGGAGAGCCTGGCTCTTTTGGAACCAATCATTGTTCACAGAATCATAGAGCAGTTTGGGTTAGAAGGGACCTTAAAGACCATCTAAATCTGTACCCCTGCCACGGGCGGGGACACCTCCCACTATACTACATTGCTCAAAGCCCCGTCCAGCCTGGCCATGAACACCTCCAGGGATGGGGCACCCATAGCTTCTCTGTCATTCCAAAATGTCTTAGCCATTTGCTCAATGAGATGCTAATCCATTAGCATGCGTGTTCTTGCTGTGTCCTCTCAACAGAGCATTTTCATTGTCATTGCCTTCCTCAGAGGAATACAAATTGATTGGTAATGATCAGGCCTTCGATCTTGTAGGTGAAGTGGCTTTTCAGACTCTCTGATACCAACATCTACTACTACTGCTGACATGATAATTCTGCTCCTGTCTTCTGTCCTTCTTACCATATATACTCTCTCTGTTTGTACAAATGTGTATATTTCATGAGTCCTTGCACATATCCTCTCTTTATTACATTAATTCTTGAGGGGAAAAATGGTTTTGCTGCCCATTGATCATTCAATGAGACTCGTGGTGATTAGCAGAGCATGGTATAAAGTGACAAGTGGTGGAATTCTGAAACAATGAGATAGGCATGTGACAGATAATGATGGCATATGTCTGCATCTTCTATCATCATGTTTTTATCCCATGATTTAGTTTTGAAAACACTGCTTTTAACGTGATTCCGTAAAGGATTTTCTCTGAGAACAAAATAGCTGTCAAATGTCTTACAATGCTTGGTGGGAAGATGATACAAAATTGATTGGTGCCTAAAAAGAACTAACGGACTTGGGCTTCCTGCAGTTTTTACGTTAGTCTCTAACACTTCAGCACCATATTCCTTGTTTTCTGAGCTCTCCTGAAGTATTAACAAGCTCATGCATTTCCTCCCACTTCCAATTGCTGCTTTCTTGAACCCATCCCATATTCTAGCTGAATAAGAGATAACAGACACTGTATTAATTTCAGTTAATTCATTGTTAATTGGTTGAAGAGGGAGCTATTGAGCTGACAGGAAAGCCTTTTCTGTGGCAAGGTGCACTGATTTTGCTATTACATCTCTATCACTCTCCTAATTCCCTATGTCTTCCCCCCCCCAATCAGGAATTTAATGGTCTGTGAAGCTGCTGTGCTTTTGTCATATTGGTTATAATTGGTCAATCAGTTCAAAAGTTATCAAGTATGACTGACATCCCAACAGTGTCATGGGTGCTTAAATGCCAATTTGTACTTCACAATGTGATTGTCAGATGTCTTTTCTTAGAAAGAGACCAAAAAAAATCTAAAATGTCCTTCTGACAACATCTAGAGACAATTTCTGGTGAATAGTTAAAGCTATTTTTTTGTATTATCTCACTCGGAGGGTGCAGGTTTGAGACAGACATCAGGGCACGGCTAGGTAGTCACTTGTGATATATATTATGCCATTAACAAGTTCACCCTGGTCACAATTTGAATGCAGTCACACTGTGAATGTAACCAAATGATTGAGAGAGCAGCTGAAATTATCACCCTGCTGAAAAGTGACGGTTACACTTCAGGGTGAGGATTTTATTCAGAAGTGAAATGGGCTCCAGTGAAACACTGGTAACTTCGTGTTAAAGAACAAAAATTTATTGAGCTGCTGTTATTTAAGTGTTTGTGTTTTTGCAACCGCATACCTTGTGTGTAGTCCTGTTGTTGCTAGTATGTACTAGCTTTCACAGTGAAACTTTCTTAATTGTTGGTTGATTACTGAAGGAATTAGAACCAGTGTAGTGTACAGTGCTGCAAAAATCAGTCTTGTTTTGAAAGTTTCAGTATGGATTTGTCTGGATAGATAGCCAACAGTTTCAATATTTCAGCAAAACAATTAGTTTTAATTTCTCTTTTGTTGTGATTTGCATAAGGCCACACCTTTTCAATAATTACTCAAACCATGTAAAGAAAATAATTTACATGTCCCAGATCTGCTTGTGTAATAGATTGTATTAGAGGAGTCCTTCCTACTGGTAAAGGTGAAGTCAAGCCATGGACTGGTATTTTGCTTAATGCCCAAGAGCAGGGGGGAAGCTAGATGTTTAACTACTAGCAATAGTAACAAAGGGGGAAAGGGAGCTTGCTGAAGTATGTGTCCTCCACAATCCTCCTCATTAATGAACTTAAGGATATCAGCAACTGAGGTCATCTAATATGTTGGGATTTACATGATGGCATAGAACTTAAAGGAACATGTTCAGGGGAACTTGCTGTAGCCATAATTAAAACTGTCTAAAAAGAAATAGTTCTTTCCTAAATTTTAATTAAGCCAACACAAAAGTGTGATTATGAGTGACTAAGCTCTTCTAAAAGCATTATTTAAAAAAAAATAATCTAAGAATTTATTTGGGGTCTCCAATCCATGCACGTATTTATCTTGTTCTTGTATCACTATGGACTATATACAGCAATTTCTCTGTCTGTAGTTCTTTTAGAGAAATTCATTCTCTTAGCATCTGAAGAAATATGTTGAGGAAACTTGTGCTTTTAAAAAAAATTTCTCATATACTTCCTTTTTCGTTCTACTCTTCTTTTCCTAGTTTATTCATTACATAGCTTACAGGAAAAATATTCTAATTGGATGGATGATTCAAGCCAAAACAAAGGATTTGGAGGATAGAAATGAGCCTGAGAATCATGGGGCTCTAAATATTTTAAAAGATCTTATGCAAAATTAATCCAAAACTTGATTTTTTTCTTTACCATATTCTTCAATACCTTCCCAGTTGTTATCTCTTTCCCTTTCCTTGCCAAAAAAAAAAAAGTAAATTAAATACTGTATTTATGCAGATACAATTCTGAAAATACGAGGTAGTATTTACAACCTTAAAGCTATGTCAGTTTTCAGTCATAGTTTCATACTTGGACGTTCCTTTTCATGTTGAAATAATTGCAGGAATAAATGATTTCATTTAGTTGTCTCTTACTGTATCTGCATATGAAATAGGTTTTAAATGACAGGAAGCTATGTTCTAATTAAGGGGTAGGCTTGCACATTCTTACTCATGGGACCAGCTTTCATATATCTAGCACTGTGCATTTATTTGCATAGGAATACCTGTGAGGGTAAATGTTGACATGAGTGCTTCAGCACCCCATATTTCTGAGGGCCATTTATACCTGGAAGTGAAAGGAAGTGATTGATCACTTAAAACAAAGTCTCCTGAGGTGGCATTATATAGATCTTCTTTTTACAAGCCAGCCAGATTTTATGAAATAGTTTTAATGAAAAGGTACTCCGCTGTCATTGGAGGTCTAAGAGATACCCGATTCCTCCTTTTTAGATTTGAATGTCATTTACTTTTCTGAAGAGATCAGTTTGTTAAAGTAACTGTAACTTGTGGAAGAGTAAATTCTTGCTTAATGTAATTTAAGCACGTTTCACTTAAAATAAGAAAAATAGTGGTAATTTATTTTTCTTATTTAATTATTTGTATAGCTTTGTGGTGTTAATTACAACTTGTATTCTTTGTCATCACAAGCAGTGTGAAGTTGTTCATAATGTGAAGACTATTTCGTGGTTACCAATGTCCCCATGTAACTACAGAAAGAGGAGACATTTCACATTAATGTCAATGACACAAATTGATGTCTGTACTGGATATATATTCGTTTCCATGGTAACTAATTATTTAACCAAGAAAGGGGTGAGGAGAAGCAGCCGATTTTGGTAACACAATTGAAAATATGATCAGGTTCATAAAAGTGATGATAAACCCTGTAGAACTTCACTACGTACTTTTTTATTTACTTTAAAAGATACAATACAATAATATGAAAAAGTCTTTGCTATTGGCTCTGTTATTAACCTGCATTAGAACTTAGTAAGCCACATGAGTCAAGATTTCAGTGTTTGAAATTATTTTCAGTGCATTTAAGTATGATGTGTAGAATTTTGACTAAGTGCATATGCTGACATAATCTATTAATAGTTCTGTGTGGATCTCTTAACTGCTATGTCACAAACTTCTCTTTCAAATTCTGTGCATTCTCCCAGTGGGTACCTGTGCACATGTATTCGCGAGACCAGTCTCCCTTTCCCCTCTGTTACCCTGATGTGTTCCTCAAAAAGGGAATCACAGCTGCCCCCATTCCACTCCTGCCCAGCCTCTTGAGTTCTCTTGCTGCGTGATGCTGTTGCAGAAATGTCTTTTCCTTTTCTCATTGAATCATAAAAGCTTCTCAGAGGGATGCTTTCTGTCCTTGTGCTGCTGAGATTCAGTTTCTCACCCACATTCCACTCCTGGTGATGGATACTTGTTTGAGAGCTGCCATTACTGTCATTCCTTCAAGCTTCAAATAATGCTAATCCGAGAGTTCTGTTTATGAGTTGATTAAAGCCATCAAGGATTCGTTTCCCTGGTGACTCAAATGAGCAAGGATTGCCAGAGATCTTTTTAATCACCTCTGCCAACAAAAGTCGTTGCAACAGATGTCTCCTTTGTGAGAGGAGCAGCTCACCTGGAGCTTTCCTGGCTGAAGTCCAGCGGTCTGGGGAGGAATGGTCCCCTTTAAAGTGGTGAACTTTGGGCAAGGTTCATCTTCTCTACGTGAATGGGACTGTAAGGACACTGAAGAGCAACTGCGTATGTTGTGGAGTAAAAGCACGGGCTTGGATTCCACTGGGAAGAAAGAAGCCCTCCTTATCTGTCACTTCTGTTCACCAAGACTTACAGCTGGCACTTGGTTTTCCCCTGCTTCTTTCAGAGGAGAAGTGGAAATGCTGGTGGATGAAGTCCCTCTTACATTTCTGCTGCGGAGGAGGAGGAGGGGAGAAAAGCATATCTTCTGTGCATGCACAACATTGAAGTCACGTATGTTAGGCAAAGGGTGTACCTATAGGAGAATTAAGTGATGTTGGGTTTAGATGCATGCTGTCCCATGAAAAGTTGTTTTCAATCAGAATTCTCTTCTCTTCTCTATTATTCATGAACAACTGACTGCATTTACCTGTGATCTGCTGCACACAGTATATAAATATTCTCCATATGTTTGTTTATCCACATTTTTTTAAAAATATGATGCATAACAAAATTATATGAAGATGTCAGTACATCAAAAGATGTCAATATGTGAACGAGGTGCATTCTATAGTACAATGAAAATAGAAAAAATTCAGTACAGATCAAAGAAAAGTCATAAGCAGTTGCTACATTTCAGAAGTAAACATTACTTAAATATTTATAAATTTTTATCAAAATTATTTCATGGGATAATTTGGAAGAGAAGTTGATATAATCTGCATTTGATTTTTATGGAGTTTTTTTGAGAATTGAAGTGATTTTTATCCAGAGAGCCCATTATTTCTGGAAACATGATCTATCTATAACAGAAAAGTCGACTGCAGCCATAAAGTTAATGGAAACAAAAAAATACAGGAGACGAAAGTTGCCTTTTGGTTTTTGGGTTTATTTGGTTGGTTTGGTTTTTAGGTAGGTTTGTTTGTTTGGGTGTTGTTTTTTTGTTTGTTTGTTTTACATGTTCTGTTTCGTTTTTGGTGCAAAGTGAGTTGTTTGAAATATAAATATTAGAATTATAAATCAGGCTGTGGAAAACAGGAGCAGAGATTGAACTTTACGGATGATTTAAAGGTCCTTTTCCTCCCATTATTTATATACGTGTATATGCATTTGAAACTTTTCATTGCTGTGCTGTTGCTAAGTAAGCAAATTGTGTCTGATTTAGTGGCTTCCATGTGATATTTTCCATCTACTGTTTGCCATGTTCATTAAATGGGGGAAAGAATTTCACTGACAGCTTCTGGCAACCTCACCGCTTTAGGAGCAATACAGAGACTGATGGACCAGGGCTTGCTGACATCTTCGGGGTTTATTCTGGAGGCTTCCCTAGACCGTGTTGTCTCAGGACTTTACATGGATTATTAATAAGAAGGAAGGTAAGGATGTATCTGGGAAGTATAAGCTTTCTTTGGGTTTTCTTCCTCCTGCATCTCACATGGAGGGCTCTGCATCAACAAATTGGCTCTTGCAGCACACAAAGTGGGGCAGCTGTCACAGATGCCTCTTGTATGCACTGCGAAGTGAGTGTGATACAGCAGCAGAGAATAGGCTGTCCCAGAAGGAAAATGTTGAGAGCATGAGCAGTGGCCTAGTGTCTTACCCTAAAGAAAACAAACCTGAATAATTCTGGTTTAACAAGAAACAGGGTTTTCCTGGTGAATATTTTGAAAAACACGTAGAGGAAGATTTAGTTTATTTTACAGTTTTCTGCAAGCTCTCCTTTTTTTTTTTTTTCTAATTTATCTTTAGTGAGATACAGCAGAATAAAGAAATGCCTTGTTAATTCTAAGTGGGTTTTTTTAAATATCCTAGTATCAATTTTTTATATATTTACAATGTTCCTTTGGTTTTTTTTTTCTCATTCTGCTAATCTGGCATGTATCTTCTGCTTTTTCGGTGCTGGATTTGATCTTGCTTCTGAATCTGTAAAATGCAGAGCAGAGCCTACCCTCTCTGGATGAAAGGTTCTAGGGTGTTCTGTCAGTGCTGAACTGAGTTTGGGGCATGAGAACTGTGTGTTTTCAAAAGATCTGCTGCTTTATCAGTGTCTTTTTTATGCGTGTTAGAATTGTCCATGGTGCGATATATGGCAGCGTGGAGTCTTCTGTCAACATTGTACTTTGTACCCAAACTGAAACTCTCGGTCAGTTTGTGACTTGTAGTTGGCCATTCAATTGTGCTTCAAAGCCCCCTCCTCCTTACTGATGAGAGGTGTAAGAGTGTTCCTTCACGCTTCCATAACCTTTGTCATCAAAGCACTTTACTGGCTTTTATTCTCTCACTTCATCTGTTCCTGACGTTTGCCTTCTCTCTTTCTCTGTAGTGAAAGTATGGTTTGTAGGTAATGTCTCTTAAATCCCAGAGGTATGCAATGACTGATGACAAAAAAGAAAATTCTTATATTTTTTTAGCTTCCTGACCCAATGTTTCTCTGTTCTCAGAGAGGCAAAGGAAGGTAGTGGGGTTGGCAGACTTGGGATCACCAAGTGGTTAGAGGGTAAGGAGGCAGAAAAGCTATTTTTGTGGTGCGGGCTGCTGACCACAGTTTTACTAGTTCGAGAAATCATAGCCAGCGGTTTAAATAAGCTTTTGTTTTTCAAAAAAGTCAATGGCTGTTAAGGGTGTTGAAATTGGAAATTGACTAAGCCATTGACTTCTTGAGAAGGAAAGGCGTTATGAAAAATTCTCAGAAAAACAAGAAGAGACTAGTTTTAGAACTAGAGGAAAATAATTGCAAAATGAAACTGCTTATGCCCTCCTTTTTGGGATTTGAAACAGTCTTCATGGAGCATCTCCTTCCTGTCAAATTTGCAGCTGTTTCTGGCAGGCTGCTTAGTACTTCTGATGAACCAAAGCAGAAATATAGTGGTAATTAAATAGTTGAAACTTCTGGAAACAATTGAATCTGTCAGTACTGCACTACTGTTTTATTGGTTTAACTGTTTATGAGGTATTTTAGGGTAGAAAAATCTGAGCAAGACACATGTAGTATTATTGTAACAAGGAAATGCTTGGTATCCTGCAAAGCACAGCGATATGTATGTTGAATTTATTCAGTCATCTTTCTCCATAAAGCTGGAATCATGTAAAATCGTAGCAGGGGAGAAGGGGAGTAAGCAAAGAGAAATTATCTTCTGAGAAACTGATTTAAATAACATGAAGGCATATTAATTTAAGAGGACTGAAGTAGGATTATTAGACTCTGCAGTACTTGGCTCTGAGAGTCTATGTTGAAGGTGACCAAAGCCAGTCTTGTCTCATAGTATCAACTGATGTTTTCTTTGGCCTTAAAGTTTGAGGTCACAAAGTAAAATTGATATGTTTGGCAACAATTAATACTTTTACATGTTCGCCTTCGAGGGGAAACCAAGGGCTAAATAGTATTAGCAACTGAAATACAGCTTGTTTTCACTGCTGAAGGGTCTTATATTGGAGCAGGTGTAATGTTCTCTAGCAAAATAATCAGGCGATTCACCGTTTTGATTTTTTTATTTTTATTTTTACTATCTGTTTTGTGGCTTGTGATGTTACACCTCCAGAACAGTCAATATAATGTTTTTCTTGACAACTAAACTGTGCGTGTCTGCACATTTGCAAATATTAAAATGTGTTCTTAAAGAATAGATTGCGATAGAAACAAATTCAAATAATTTAAAGAATATCCCAGGAAAAAAAAATATGTTCTTCAAGACTCTGGAATCGCTCTGTGTTTGTGTCATTTCTTGTTTGCCTGTTAATGGTATCTGCAGATTTGAGTCATCCTCCTTCTCAAGATACTTCTGCACACAGCTATGTTGGCTGGAAGGTCTCTTGACAAGCAGGAGAATACCTGCTTCTTATCTCACCCAGAAAATAGGGAATCTTTGGACTTCAGAGGGACAGAAAAACTGACATCAATGAGAAATTTTGCAGCTGGAGAGACTTTTTGTCAATTCTTGAATTTTGAAGAGGCAGCTGGCTCTCCAGGCTCCTTCTGGCACTTCTTGTGGATTTCTTTTAATTTTAATCTGCACATTTAGAAGTGAACACTTAGTGCAGGTTAACTTGGACGGGAGGAAAAGTGGATTAGACTGGAAGATCTAGTATGAGGAGGACTAGTGTGATTCAGACAAAAAAACCCAACAATTAAGTTACAGTTATCGTGATTCTGAGAAATCTGCAGCTAAAAAGGCCTCTTTGCATATGTCTGAGAAAAGCACATAGCATACTGTTAGTGTTCTCTGTGAATCTCGGATTTTATCTTTAATAACAGATGCTTTTGTGACAGAAGCCTTTTTTGTTTATATGCCCTCTTTGAACTAAGCCCTGAGCAGTGTCTGTATAAAATGCTTTTGGATGGACTACTGAGCAAAAGTGGTAGAAGTCCTGTGTCAAGTGACAGCAATCTGATGGCTTATATTTCTCATATAACCTGCTTTCTCCTGAACCCCAAAAGAGGGTTGAGGTGAATAGAGGTATGGAAGGATAAATCTTTTTTTCTCTGATCTGTCAGAAACTGCTTTTCTGTGGAGGATGTAGCCTTTCAGAAGTTGTTCAGAATTGTTATTGGAGAGAAATAAGAAAGACTTGCTCAAGAGACACGGTGTCAAAAGTGACTTCCAGAGAGATTGTTTTGAATCTGGAGAGAAGCCGTACAAAAATTGTTTTTCAGATTTCTAGATTTCTGTTCGTGGAGTTAATTTTAACATTGATTTTTTTGCTAGTTAATGAATCCTTAAAATTCAATCAGATCACTGATATGTTGACATATGTCACCATATGTTACAGCATTATCCTGGAATTGCTTAATCCCAATTAATATCAAGCCTGCAGACTTCTCTATGTGTATAACTATCGACCGATGTCACTGAACTACATTCTAGTTCTCTGATGTATGTATTCTAACTTTTAATAGTGAGAACTTCATTTCTCTGCTGCCCTTTTCTTCCACTGCTATTCATCAGATTATGTGTACACGCATCTTGAACCAGTCTAACTGGCAGTAATGGTATCTGTGAAGTAATTTCTTTCCCAGTTTATGGCACTGTGGAAGTAGTTTAACTGAAACCTTTTAAAATTTTGCTCCATGGGGTGCAACAAGCTTTTTAAAATGTTGCTTCTCAGGATTTTTTTTAATTAACATTTTGAAATAACAGTAAAAGTTAGAGTATTTTAGATAACATATGATCTCTGTAGCCTTATTAGAAGTCCTCTTACAGTTCAGTTCTAGAAAATCTCCAAGCATTTCACTCTTCACGTTCTCATCAAGAATGCAAGCAAACTTATTCTTAATTTTGCTTGCTTAGATGACATTTCTGCTTCTCTGAAACAGTAGATAGAGTAGATAGACAATGCAATTTGTGGTGTATGCACGGAAACCACTCTTGTTTTTGATTACTCTGTCATGTTTTCCAAAGCAACTACTACAATTCTGTAGGAAGCTCAACCGCAGTAATTCTCAATCCATCTAGACAATTATACAATATTATAGCTGCACTGTTTATAAAAACACTATATGGAAATTTGTGGACTAGCTCAGGAGTGTTTAGGACGATCTTGCATTCTAGCAAGTCTCTAAATCATTGAGTGAGAACAATGATGAGGGTAAGAGGAAAATTCAAGGGACAACGAGAAAGACTGGAGGTATTTGACTTCCCAGTAAGTTTGTGGAAGAAGCAGCTCTTCTCCCAACATCAGACATCTGTGGTGTGGGATTTTTCCTCTCTAAATTTAAAGGGCAGCAGCAGAGCAATCTGTTGTTTGTATAGAAAAGAGTGATGGTAAAGAAAGAAAATACACTCAAGGGAATATCTACTGTGCTCTAAGAAGTCACTTGAAAAAAACGCAGAGGGAAATGTTTGCACAGTGCAGTACAGAAACAGAGGTAAATCAGGAGGCAGTGGGTAGGTGTCCAATATAGAACATATGCATGGAGTGTGTTCCTTCCTGAAGAAGAGATCCATTTTTAAAATTCTTGTATTTCTGAAATCCACTGAAGGATTAGATCTGACAGGAGGACTTGACAGTATTTTGAGCTATGAATATGGTTTAAGGTGATGGGAATAGCTTTTCCCTGTCAGCCTGAGCTCAGAGGTCCAGGCCAGGTGTAAATCAAGCAGATGTTGCTACACAGAATAATGTAGTGTTTCTGATTGATGAAGAGGACATATGTGAAGGTCATTTGACTTTAGACCAGTTAAATGCACAGTAGTCCAGATGACAATGTTCTGGTTATATTTTTTTCTTTTGGTAGCTTGCCAATAAAGTCATAGTTCATCTGCACCTGTTTTAATGCAGTTCCACTAAATAGTTCTAGAAAATTTTCTCACAACTTTGAATTTTATTGAAGTCATGAAGGATGGTGGAAGGATTTTGAAAAAAAAAATCTTAGCTAATCATTGGTTGAAAACAAATCAAGCCAAATAATCAGAAAGTTGAGAAAATTTTACCGTTTGAAAAATATGAAGTGTATTAATTGATTATAAGTACATTTTTGGCTATGTTAAGTGTTTTATGGTATCTGTGCATGCAGATGGACTCCTTGCTAGCCTTACTGTAAGCCAATAGGGCCAAATAAAGGCAATTTGGCGTGAAACAAAAAGTCAAAAAGGAGTGGTTTTCCCCAAGGGTCAATACTCAGTTCAGTCTTGTTCAATATATTCATCAATGACCTGGACGAGGGAACAGAGTGTATCCTCAGCAGGTTTGCTGATGATACCAAACTAGGAGGGCTGACTGACACTCCAGAAGGCGGTGCTGCCATCCCATGTGACCTGCACAGGCTGGAGAGTTAGTCAGAGAAGAACGTAAGGAGGTTCAACGGGAGCAAGTGTAGGGTCCTGCACCTGGGGAGGAAAAAGCCAGGTACCAATATAGGTTAGGGCCAGACCTGCTGGAAAGCACTTCTGAGGAGAAGGATATGGAGGGTCCTGGTAGATAATAAACTATCCATGAACCAACAACGTGCCCTTGTCGCCAAGAGGGCCAATGGAATTCTGGCCTGCACAGGGAAGAGTGTGGCCAGCAGCAGGTCACGGGAGGTTCTTCTCCTCTACTCTGCACTGGTGAGGCCACAACTAGAATACTGCATCCAGTTCTGGGCTCCCCCTTTTAAGAGAGACAGGGAACTACTGGAGAGTCCAGCATAGGGCAACAAAGATGATTATGGGATTGGAGCATCTCCCATATGAGGAAAGGCTGAGAGAGCTGGGACTCTTTAGCATGGAGAAGAGAGGGCTGAGGGGAGACCTTACTCAAGCTCACAAGTTTCTGAAAGGTGTATTGAAGGAGGATGGAGCCAGACTCTTTTCAATGGTTCCTAGTGACAGGACGAGGGGTAGTGGGCACAAGCTGGAACATAGGAAGTTCCATGCAAATATGAAGAAAATCTTCTTTCTGGTGAGGGTGACAGAGCACTGGAACTGTCTGCCCAGGGAGTTGGTGGAGTGCCCTTCTCTGGAGATCTTCAAGACCCATCTTGATGCAGTCCTGGGTGACGTGCTCTAGGCAATCCTGCTTTAGCAGGGGAGTTGGACTAGATAATCTCTTGAGGTCTCTTCCAACTCTGACAATTCCATGATTCCTTGATTGGTTCGTTTTTCTGGCATAAGTTTTGTGCTTATGTATGGAGAGTGTATGAAGAATGGGACTGGTGCAGTGAATCTCTACAATGGCAGTGAAATGAAACTGTTTTTAAAATCAAAGGAATACACTGGGGGTTTTTTTGGTTAATGTTCTGTTAATTTCCCATATTATTAGAAAAGTCTTGCTCTTACAACTTGCTATATCTACTAATCTCATTAAAGTCCTTGTGTGCTATTGCCACACAAATGCTTTGCTTTTCGTGAAAGGACAGAAACAAAGCACACATCCCCATAGTTACAGATGCCTTGTTTGTTATGCCCACTATCTGATTTTGGCAATGGTGATGACATGGCTAGAGAGTGATGTGTGTTTATTGGCCCATTCTATAGTCAGTGTCCAAACCCAGTGCAGACTTTAACCCAAATGGGGGAATGGTACCTTTATCAGGGAGAATTGGTTATAAAACCGCACTCTGTGCTGATCGAGAAGGGCAGCTGCTTTTCCAGCACATTCTTTTGAATTAATTAGCTAACAACAGTTTGTGCTGGTGATGTGATACCTACTTTGAAATCAAGGGAAAATGAGTTTCTGTTGAACTATGCGCAACTGGTAATTACACTCAGTAAACATTAATGTTCTATTTCTCCAGATGCTTGCAGGCGAGTCCTCATTGTGCCTGAGACACAGCACAGCAGGCCTGTACTGTGAAAATGGGCCAGAGGAAGCTGGATTCCTTGCATTCCCCATTAAAGTGCTTTTAGGTAGTGTTGAATGATAAATTTCTGTTGGAGCTTGCAATTGTGACAAGTGATTGATAACAAGAAGTAAAATAATAAACGTTAATTGGTAAGAGCTTATTAGGAAGTAAAGGAATCTCATATCAAACTGCTAACAAGTGATTCAGATGTGTTTAAATCTGTGTATAGCTAATTTTAAATTTCTTACAGGGCCCTACACTACTTCTGCTATTAAGTGCTGAGGTAGTTTCCAGATTCCCATTTTGGCAATCTTTAGATTTCTGAAGGGCTTGTGGGCTGAATTGTTTCTATATAGCATAAAATGATAAGCTACTGGAAGGTCTACACTTTGCCATTTCTGCCCATCCATACAGAACATGAGAAAATATTCTAATACTCTAAATGCTCCTTCAAAGCAAGTGTAACTTCTGACTTCAAATCAAATCTTCTGAATTGTATGCAATTTCCTTAGTGCATTTTTATGCCTAACAGAAATAACATCTCAGTAACTTTCATTGTTGCTGTCTGTTTTTTCCCAAGTTGTAAAATTGTCAGTTATTTCTAGCAAGTTTAAATTATATCAGAAAGTACCCTATATGCCTTCTTGAATTAAGTTTAGAGGCTGAAATTCTGATGTTTAAAGATGATTATCAAAATGAAACCACAAATTCAAATGAAAGTTATAAGATTCTTACACTTTTTCTCCTGTTTTTAGATTAGAAAGTACTAGTCTCCATAAAAATATGAAGCTATTGATGGTAGACCTGAAGAATTAAAGAAAACTTATGAAAATCACTGATATTAATGTCTCAAAAGTCTTCTGGAAATGTGAGAATCCATATTGTCTAGTCAGTTCATTGCAGCTATTGAATTAGTTTTCACTCTGTTCATATTTTTCTGGAACACTGCTTCTAATTTTGGACAAATAGTTTCCTTATGCCAATCGTAAATTAGAGTGGCACGTGACTTCTGGACTAAAACTTGGTAGAATTTTTTTCCAAAGCTGTGGAATATTTCTTTGGCCTTCTGGTGAGGTGGTCCATTGGTCGTTTTGTTGGTTTTATTGCTGATCTCTTGTTTGTTTTATAGATCAGTTTTAGTATTTTACTTGAAGTTTTAGGGATTGAATGCAATATATACAATGTTCTCTTGAGACCCAAAAGTCATGCTTGGACTGTGATCTTCATGATGACCATCAATTAGGTTTTGCCTTATTTCTGTTTACTAAAGTGTTCATATTGGAAATATTGGAAAATCAACTGTTGATTGCGTTTCAGTAAAAAAGTTGACAGACATTGAACCAATTTAATGTCTTTGGTTACTTTTTTCTCAGGGATCCGGTACAAAAGCTGTGAGCACTTTTTTTTTTTACCTTTTTTTTCTTTTTTTTGTGTAGCATAGCTAGTGCTTTGTGCTTGCATGTTCCCACAGTTTCTCGCTTCCAAAGTCTTACTAAATGCACAAATACATATCAGGCTTTTGAATACCAAACCCCTGTTTCTAAAATGCAGCTAGATGATAAATTATAATAATTCTGAAGCTGACATGTTTGCCACAGGGGAATGGATTTCTTCAATTATTATCTATGCTAGCAAAATAATTTGTGTAAACTGTTTATCACATTGTAAACATCCATCCCACCCCACCATAAAAAAAAGCTCAAATGAAATGAAAAAAAAAACAAAACAAAACAACAAAAAAACCTCCCACATCAGATTAAAAAAAAAACTCTAACCCCACCATCAAAATACCTCAACAATCTGAAGAGCCTATATATTCCAGACTTCTAGGTTACAGATATACTTGAGCTTCAGTGTAAAGTATAATTGGAAAAATCTGTGTCCATCTTTTGACAATTGTGTATCAAATCACATGAAAAAGTCAGCTTCCCAGATTTCTCCCCTGAATTTGCTCATAGTTTTAGAAATAGTACTTTCTAGTTTTCTTTATCTTAAGAAAAAAAATGATTAAGCAGAAATCTGCAAATAAGACTTGCAAGTTCATTAATATTAATTACTCTATATTATACTTATTAAAAATATTCATTAGTCCAAGTTACCAGGCCAAGAATCCTAATCAGCATATTTTGCTGAGACATTAAACTACTTATCCATAATTTTTATGTCTTCTCTGTTGCTATCTTTCTTTCACTGAAAAAAATATTAAATAGCTGCTCTTCATGAAATACAAATACTGGTTGAAGAGAGTAGCCATACTCTTCTGAATTGTGATTTGAAAGCATCTTTTTGCATCTATATGGGAGATGAGTCACTGTGCACTATTTTTGCCATTGGTGTTCCCCTGGCATTGAGAGTCTCAGTGGCAGAGCACGGTCCTTCTGTGTTTGAACAGGCATTGCATGACAGGGTAAATAAGAATAAAACTAATGGAACAAAACAGAATTAGGAATGAGATAACAGATAAAACCCCATCGCCAAGAATCATGCAGTTTGCTTATAGCATAGGAACTTAAAAGCTCATAAACTAAGGAACTACAAGCACACCTTGAGTCAGTGTTGGGCATCATAACAGATACTAGCACTAAAACTCTAATAGTGCCAGAACTGACCTCAAATATTACCTTGTTCATCCTAGCTAGCTTCTTACAAGGTAGAATCCATACTAGAAAGAGTCAATAAAGCAGGTAAGAATTGAGTGTTACCAGGTTGGGCAAGCTGAGGGGCTTTCTCTTTAAGGCACTCTGTCTTTATAACCAGAGCAGGACAATGCTCCTAAAAAGATGCACCTGTAAAGTAGGTAAATCTCCAGACAATTATCCTTTTTAGAATTGGTTTCATTTCAGATAAGATGACCCTGATTATGTATTGTGTTCTCAAAGGCTTAAATGTGCATCAGAGTCTTGCACTCAAGTGCCCTCTTTCTTTTGAACTTTAGAGGTTAATATCAACATCAGGAGCACAACTCTTTTACTTGTCAGGTTATTTCATGCTTGGGCCAGGAAGTCCCAGAAGTACTTGAGGGATTCTGGTTCAATTCCTTTTTGCTCTTGTTCATATTTATCTTCTTCAGAGGACAGAGCTTGTCTATCCTTACCAGGACTCCCTGGACAATAGCTGGGAGGGGGAAAAAATCCCTGACATGCGTGCACATCAAATACAGGACAATGGCAGACAGTGTTCCTGTGCCTGGTCTTACACATGCCTCTCTGACTGCTGGCCGGGGACTTCTAGGTGTTTGAGGTTTGCTTTAGAGCTACTCTTTTCTTAATGTCTGGAAATTCCAGGAAAGTAGAGACTTACTTGCACCAAAATAGAACAGAAGATTTCTAAAATGGTTCTAATCCGTACGCTAAAAAAAGTTTGAGGTGAGATTTTACTGCCATTAGCAGTGTGAGAGTTTAAAAAAGCAAATGAAGTGTGTTAATATTCTATTGCTGGTGTGTTCCCATAGACTGTGCAAACTTCAGACGAATAAAATCAGTACAAAATTCTAAGATGAGAGAGGGAAGAGAAAGAGAAAAAAAAATGTAGCAGGACAGAAGAATATAATGATCAAAACAATTGCTCGCTTGCTGCTGTGAGATGAAAAATAATTAAATGTATCTGAATAGGCTTGCCCATTCTAGCTGTTGTGTGTGTGATTCAGGAAATGGAAGGAGTCTCGGATTATAGCAAAATCTGTTCAGTGAAGCTAGTTCTTCTTTAGAATATCTTAAGTGGACATAATTTAAATGCTTGTCTACTGGGCCATGTGGAGTTGGATTACTTTCCCAAGCTCATCTCAAATTACATTTCCAGCTAGTAATATTTTTCTCTACAGTTCTCATCACTAAAGAGTAACTAGAGGATGAAGTGCATTCTGCTCTTGTTTGTTAAAGGAAGAGGTTTGCATCCTGTCAGGTTTATTGCTCGTGTTTGTTGTTAAACAGTGGTTCAGTAGCTGTTCTTTCTGTAATGGATGTGGCTCTCTGTTACTCTCCTGGAATAGGAGCATTAGGCTCGTCTGGGTCTGTGGAGGCTTGTCCTGGGCTCAACCCAGCTTTTGTCTACAGAAGTGTCTGGCTGTTGGAGGCAAATGTAGAAGAATATCCGGTGAGTTTATATGATCTGTGCTTTAGTAACAAACATGGCATAAATAGATCAGATGGGCCTTGGTTCTGTCCTTTTTAAGTGGAAGGAATACCAGTATATACTGGATAAACTTGAACCACAATTAGCATTGCCTGTTTCTGTGCATGGGAACTGTATTTTGTAGAAGAATAATTATTTTTCTAGTAAGCAGTAGTGAGAAAGAATTGTTACTGTACTATAATTCTAGAATTCTGAATGGAAAATTTTGCTTGGATTGAGGTTTTTTGGGGTTTTGTTTTGGGTTGTTTTTATTTATTTATTTTTAGAGAATCAATCTGTAAAAAGTTTGCAAAATAACTCATCAGTGGTAGAAAGGAACTCAAAATTGACATCTCGCCTAACTGCATAACTGTCGTATTGATTTTTTCATAAAATATGGATAGCGTACTTAATACAGGTTTTATCCTATTTTTTTTTTTTTTTTTGAAGTTCTGCTTTTTGGCACATGCTCGCTCTGGCCTTCTGTTCAGCTGTATGACCTGAGAACTTCTCCTGAGTTGTCCAATGCATCAGTTTCTAGAACATTCTTGCTTTTAGAAATAGATCCTATAATCCTATAATATTATTTTACTGTCAAAACCTGCTGGTTGAATTGCTGTTACAAGAGGTGCATGGTACAGTTATTTTGGAGAGGGTCTAGTTACTTACTTTGTATGGTATAGCATTCTTTAAAAGGCTGTAGCTGGGCAGAGAGAAATCTCTTTGTCCTGTCCTGACTTAAGGTCAGGTGGAGCCACCTGGCACTGGATTGCTCCTTCTCATGGACATACTCAAGAAGAAAGAAACTTCTGGTATGCAACCTAGGGCAAGAAGAAACTAGATGTGACCAAGTGGGAAACCTACAGGGCAGAAGGGGTTGGGACTTCTGAGGAAGAACGGGAAGCATTTTGCCTAGAGGTACAGTGGAGCGTTCATTACACTTACTGCAGCCATGGAGGCCCTGAAGAACAGCTTTGATTGAGAGTAAGGGAAAACTGCAAGGTGCAATGGGAAGACATTTATTTAAAAATCTCCTTTATTTCTGATCTCTCTCAGTCATTCTTGGTTCACCCCATACCAATAATTACTTGTTGTATGTTTTCAACAGAACTGTCTTTTGAGTTTAAAAGCTGTTCTGTGTGTGATTTTAAGGAAAGGTTTTGACAGATTTTTGTCAAAGCTCTGACCAATTTGAGCACCTGTCATTGTAATAGGTGCAGGTTTGCTTATGTATAATCTCTGTGAATACTGCTATTTTAAATGCCATTTGTGCTGGCTGATATTTTTCTGGAATTATGGGACTTAACAAATTAGACTTGCAAAAATTCTGGGTTTGTATGTGCATTTGTATTTTCAAGTGCATAAAGCATAAAGGAAAATGCATAGATATTGTGTGTATATGGGTGTTTTCTTGTCATCTGAACTGGCCTCACTGAAAATTTTGACAATTTTTCAGTGTGAGCTTATATTCAAGTGGAAATTTGTATATTGACTATTTGGGAATGCAACGGATTATTCTGATTTTTGGCGAGTTATTTTTCTAGTGTACAGCGCTGTTACGTGAAGTAAGGCAAGCTATTGTTTATTGTTGAGATTATTGTTATGTCTTCAGTTAGTAAAATTCTGCATTACACTAAAAAAAAAAAAGTTTAGTTAATACAGTAGGGAGTCTGTATGAAGTTCTGTTTTATTTTCCCCAGACAGGAACTGCTGCTTGTACTGCAGGAAGACTTGTTCATAGGGAAATGGTTGTTTCATCAACAGAACAAGTAAGCGTTAGGAAAATACACTCATCTGTCTGTTCCCTTCTGTTCTAGAATGTAATAGACTAGAACCAAAATTTTCATGTTTATCAGTGTTAAATGAATAATAGGTAGACCACAGAATCATAGAATGGTTTGAGTTGGAAGGGGCCTTAAACATTATGGAGTTCCAACCTCATTCCCACTAGACCAGACCAGGACAGATATTTAAGACTGTTGTATTTGGAGTAAAAAGAAAAATAGAGCCAAAGAGTTTTTTTGTGATGGTATTGTGAATGCCTTTCTCATTTGTTTTGTACTGAGTGGTCTTGAAGTCTACAGGTCTCCCTTACTACACTGTTAATACCACCTTGAAAGCTCAAGTCAGCCCAAGTCTCTTACATCAGTTTCCATCATGTCCCTACGCAGTAAATTCTGAATTGTAGTAGGTAATTCTGCTCTCAGAGGGATCAACTGCTGAGCAAACAACTGATTTAAAACTTTGAAGAATTGCAGGCATTGCCTGATAGACATGTCCCATTGCTTCAAAAGAACCAAACAACCAAGGAATATATTGCTGATTTTACTGTTTTGGTTGCATTTCTTGGTGATAACATGAACATCAGCAGCAATCTTGTGTATCTTGTATCCAGTGGTGTGTTGGTTCAGTCCACTTGATAGTTTTGAGAAGACAAGGATTAAGAAACGTCCTAATGCCAGTTATTATGTTCTTCCAGATCCTTGGTAAGTGCTTTAATCACTGGACCAAAGCTAGCCTCTCGTGCTTTGCCTTAGGAAAAGTGTTAGTAATTACACGAAGTAGAATGCCTCCTAAACAGAATAAGAGCTCTTTTAGCTTGGGGCTTGAGCCACTCTCCTAATATGTCATAAAAGTAGCTTCAGAGATTTGGCCGTATATTGAAAATAATGAGCTGGAGAGTGGACCCGAGGCAGACAGTTGGGTGGCTTTTTTAGTAAAAACTTTGGCATTCCTTGCCACGGGATGGTTTAGATGTGAAAAGTTTACATGGGTTCAGAGAGATTTGGACTAATTCTTACAAGAAACACAAATCGTTAAGGTCTGCTAAATACACAAATATTTGAGAAGCTTCTGAGCTGCAGCTGGTTATATTATAGGTGAAGGCACCTCATATTTCACATTGTCAGTGGGAAGATAGTGAGTTAAATAGTGTGTCAGGTCTTATATTCTTTGTGTGTTTATTGGGAAGACTAGTGACATAATTGTGAGTCTGACGTATCGCAGGTGAGAGTCTTATCTCCAAGACTGTCTGTTTGTGTGGGATGTAAGAGTGGTGCCTGTTTTGCAAAACATTTCTAAACTATCTGGCTGAATTCTCTTTCCAGTCAACCTTTCCCTTAAGCAAAAAAAAAAAAATAATTAGGAAAGGAGATTTGTGGATGACAAGTAAAGGTTTGATGGTGAGGCTCAGTGAATGTGTGGTAGAGCAAGGTTATAAACTGGGAAATAAATTCAATCTTATTACATTTTTGATGTTGGAAGGGTAGGGAAAATGTAAGAGTGAGAACGAAAAGAAGCAGGCAATTGCTTCTTAGCAAGTAGCATAATCCTATATTGAGGATATATATACAGGAAATACTGTAATAGAACCTGAGAATTTCTTTCCCTGCTGAAGTGTCTTACTCATCTGCTGTAGCCTTTGTAGTGCCTCTGCGTCTGAGAAGTCCTCAATAAATTTTTGTTTTAGCAACACTTTGGTATTTGGAAGCCAAACAATTACAGTTCCAGCACAATTACAATTCTAGCTGGAGTCGGTGCTCCCATTAACAATAATGGAGGTTCAGTGCTCCTGAACCAGCACTCAACATTCACCCATAATCACCTATAAAATCAAATCATATCCACTTTATTATTTGACATTGCTCCCTCTGACAGTCCTGTAAACACATAAAAATTTCTTCTTGGATGTTTAGTACATACCCCTTTGTAACCTTTTTAGCCATTTCTGCTAATTTAAGATGTTTTAGCATGTTGTGCTGGGAAATAACTACTGAAGATGGTTAACCTTTTGACCTGTTACCCCTTCCCCCTCATTGCTTTTCCCCTCCCACTTCTCTATGCTTCTCTTCTTTGCTTTCTCATTATCTGTAGCTCTCATGATAATGTTAGTCTTGCAGATGAAATCATACGTACTTTCAAAAGAGAGGGTTTTTTTTATGGGGAGATCTGTAGTAGTAACATCTTCATTTGTTTGTAAGGAATGTGATGTTTGATTGTATTGTTTCTGTTAATTTAACATATACTTTTAGGAATGTTAGTCATGAAAACAGACCAATTTATCTTATCAAGATTTTGTTTCCTTTTTTTTTTTTTTTTATAAAAGCTTTTAACTTTCAAAGCTCCTTCTGTTCATTGTTTATGTATGGTTCTGCAGCCTGGATATTTTTAGACCGGTACTCCCATTGAAACCATGAGTTTTGAATGTTTAAAGAATGCATGAATGCATCTTTGAGATCGTCTCTGCTACTATATTGTTCTATTTTCTTTGCATCTACTCATACAGCAAATTTGATGGACGCTGTTTTTCTCTTTTTCCCAACTTGTCATACTCTTTTTCTGTCTTCAGAGATATTGATGTTATGATGTTGTAATAGCAGAGTTTGTGCAAAAAAACCCTCCCTCAAAACCCACTTTGTTAGCTAGTACCTTACCTTGGCTAAACTACATCTCATCACAAGAACAGTGGTTTTATTTACTTTTATTTACTTTTAATGACCATTTCACTGTGCTATTTGCTTGGAGTGCTTTACTTGAACAGGAATTTCTTCTTTTATCACCTTATCTTTGTTTTCCTCGAGAGCACTCAGGCCTACCAAGCTATGATAATTTCCGTGAAATGTGATGA
Source organism: Nycticryphes semicollaris (assembly GCA_013400055.1). Lineage (NCBI taxonomy): Eukaryota > Metazoa > Chordata > Aves > Charadriiformes > Rostratulidae > Nycticryphes > Nycticryphes semicollaris. Next base: position 843,300 of record VXBJ01005512.1, on the reverse strand, counting down.
CCATTGAAAGATGACCCTGTCCAAGACTCAAGGTGATATCAGAAACATTGTTTGCATTTCCTAACTGAGATCATTTTAAAAGGTGCCATGTAAATGTGAAACCCACACAGGCGGGGGTTTGGTTATTCTAGCCACTAAGGAATGAGGGTAGTAAAATTTAGTAATATAATGAAACTCGATCAAAATACATACGTTAAAGCTTTTTCATCTGTGCTTAAGTCTTTGTAATGTTAGTAAGTGTTTGCAATGTAAATGCTACAGGCTTTTCTAGGTCATTTAGCATTATACGAGAAATCACTGCTCTGACCCCATATGGTGAAGCGTCAGAAACTAAACAGATTGGCAGGGCAGGGTCATAATGCACTCTAATCCTTGAGGACATCAGATGCTGTTTAGCCAATTCAAAGCAGCTTGACATTCCATTCACCAGTGACACTGTTTATTTCTCTGTAATAGTTCTGTCATAAAAACTAACTGCAGCAGACAGATTTGATGTGAATTTCCTGAAGTAGTTTCAGGAGAGGTGGATGGGGGTTTAATTCTAATATATATTGTGCATTAGTTTGTTCGTACAACAAACTACATGTCTTGGAAGTGGAAGAAATCTCTGGCTCTTGCAGTTTTCTTCTGAATACATTATTAGGTCATGAGGGAAGAGGTTATGTGCTTTGAAGTATTGTGGTTTAGTAGTCAAATCACAGAGGTGATAGGCCTCCTACATTCTATTTTCATAAGTATTATTTGCTATTAATAAAAATCCCATTGCACTTTTTCTAATTTCTCTCATGCATTCACAGTGCAAAGAAGAAAAATGGATCTGCAGAAAGATTGCATTGGAAGGGACCTCTGGAGACGGTCTAGTCTGTCTCCTGGTACAAGATGGAATCAAAGCACAAGTAGATGCTGGCAAAACTTCTCATAAAAGATCTCTAATGATAGTAACTTCACACCTCCTGTAAGCAATCTGTTCCAGGGTGGCAAGAATGTAATTTTTTAGGCTGGCTTTTTAGCTCTTATAACCATGAAAACAATATGATATATTGCAGGAAGAAAGCTGGTGGATTTTGCTTGAGAAACATTTAAAGTATGTTTTTCTAGCAAGCACAAATGTTGTTTCTCTCTCCACTTATTGTTATGGTAAAGCACCCAATGAGCACTTAACCGGTATGTACTATGTTTGTGCATGGGTTCAAATGCACACATATACATGTAAACATGAAGACTGTAATGCCATCAGCATTATTTAGAAAAATCCCGATGAAATTTAGATTTATATTTCTGAAGCAGAAGGACTAGGAGTATGGAGATTCGATTCACAGCAATCCCCTTTGCAAAAGTTGGAACTTGTTAGTTTGCACATCTCTTTTCTTCACCTTTAGAGATGATATGACACAGAGCTGTTGTAGAGCATTAAGGAGCTGATGTTTATGACCTATTTTTGTTCTTCTGCCTCTTCCTTCATCTCCACTTCTCAATGATTTTACTTACTTATATCTAGTTGGTATTATCAGACCAGGATTTTATTCTAGAAATGCAATAGAATTGTATTTAAATTAAAAAATAGAATTGTATTTAATGCTAAATATCTGGGTCAAACTATAAATAAAAATATTCCATGTAGAACATATATGTTTGAAGGTGTGTGCCAATGGTGTTATTTTTTTCTCCTATATACCAACTGTATTTAGAGGCTGCTAAGTGTTATTCATCAAGGTCAATTTTGTGTTTTAGCTCCCAGGTAATTATAGAAATGTTTATTTAAAAACTGATCAGGCTGGAATTGCAGCTTGAGGTGTATTTGCCATGAATAGACAGTGGATGAATGTGGGCTCAGTGTATATGAGCTCACAGTACAATTATTTATATAATTTATGGACCTGTGAAAATATTGTGTATTTTTTGGATGGAAGTTGTATTCGGAGAAGAATGTCTGCTTTTCTGCTGCTATCTGGGATGTTATTCAGCCTGAATTACAGGCTTATTTAGCTCAGACACTTCAAAATTTCCTTTAATCTCCACAAACTACTGTATTCCCCAAAGCATCATTGATCATACATCTCTAAAATTATTTCATGGCATCATTCTTCTTGTTACAATGTTTATTGCTCTTTTTCCTCTCCCCCTTTTTTTTTTTTTTTTTGTAGATTCATTTAATTATTCTTTGATTAGTTTGTTTACTCTTCCTTTAGAAATAAGGTTTCTATCTGGTTTGTGTCTTCTCATTTTTCAGTTCTACCCTAAATTTTGGGTTCAGCCATAAATCCTAGCGTTTCAGATATTCTAGATCTCTTTTATGTGTGTGTAGGTTTTTTTTATTTTCTTTAAATTTATCTTCTAGGAAATCAGAACAAAATAGCAGCAATTTTGACTAACACTCAATTATCAAACTCGATACACTCCTATGTTTTGTGTTTTGTTTTAGTCCAATGTGGTACAATATTTGATCTTTCTTTGTCTGCTTTGACTACTCTTTTGAGCAGGTAATACATGCAATACTGTTACACATGACTCCCCAGACTCTCTTAAGAGCAATGCCTCTACAAAAACTTGTTAAATTCATGAAAAGTAGGAGAATGTATAGCAACTTTGTAGTGTTCCTAGTGTCATTAGAGTAAATAGAAATAATATTTTTCCTCAGGTCATTAATTGACCTGTAGTCTCAATCAATTAATTCCTGTTTCATTTTATTGTATTTGATAATTCCAAGCTAAGAAAATTGGTTCAACTGCTTGACTTGCTCAGACGATGTTTAAATCTTAATCTGCAGTGAATAACAAGTGTGGAATTCTTTTGTTATCTGTCAGCATTTTATAGTGTCCAGAGGGAATCTTGTGCAACTTCAGAGGAGACCCATCTGTTTTAATGTTCCTTCTCATTTTGTTAATCAAAACGTCACTCCTAATAGCATGAGAGCGCCATGCAAGGTTTTTGGTTGAGTCATAGAAGAAAATGAACCTCCCACGCCCCTCTGCCACAGAGAGTTGTTTTCAGTTCTAAGAATTTGCATTTTCTGTATAGAACACTGTGAGCTACCTTTTAACTTAGATTTTAATTAGTTGATGTAATAACTATTGACTTTGCTGTAGGGATATGCCAGTATTATTGATATGACAATTAAATGCAAAATGATTAGTCTATTAAAGAAGTACTAATTGACTTTTGTCTTACTAGGCTAAACTATTAAGACCTGATTGGTCAAAATAAAGTGAGCTGTATCTGTAATTATTGAGCTCTGAATTTAAATTCTTATGCTACTAATTTTTTTTTTGTTTTGTTTGAATAATTCTCTGAATTGATAGATGCATTTTTTCAGGTGGATTTAATTTAGCATTAATAGAAATTACAGAAGTAGTTTGTGTTTACTGTTGATACAGCAGTGGAATGATTTGTAGACAGGAGAAAGCTTTCTAGATGATCTGGAAATTGTTATATTTTGCTGATGCTGATAGGCTTAAGTATGTTTACTAATTAGATAATTTTTTATTGTGCTTAATATTGGTCTTAATCCATTAAATTGACTTCTCTGTAATGTGTTGTCACTTGCTTAGTTTGCAAAGCGGATGCAAGTTGTGCCTAATGTTAAAGTTGATCCCTCTTGTCTTCATAGACAAATTGGGTACAAATGATTGCCCAAGACATGAAGTACTGTTTTAGGATTTATTTGGTTTTGTTTGGTTGCTTTTTTTTGTCCTGACCTTTTCTGCATTGTGCTTACAAATGCTGTTGTCTTATTTGAAGTAAAACCTTGGCTACTGTGTTGTGTATCAGCAAAAACCTCATCCTTTTCTGTTTGGGAAAAGTCTTGTCGACTTTGAAATTTTTGAAAATATATGGAATCCAAAACTCTTATAACAACAGAAGTTTTAAGATGCAAGAATGAGTTTAACAGCTTTTTCTCCTATGATATATGGGTAGAAAGACAGTTCTCCCCTTAGAGTTACCGTTTAGTTGTATTGGTGATAGACTATTGAAATGTTTAACTGTTAAATTGGAATGAAACTGTTGATGATGGCTCCTATTTGTTAGTTGTAATACCTTGTGTGCACTAAGCATTGCTCTCCCCTCTCTTCTGGTCCAGGTATAAAGCGCAGATGTAGATTCACAATCAAGATCTAGGAAGACAAGGTAAGACTTAAAGGACATAAATCAATGTTAATGATCTTTACTGGTTTGGATTCAAATTTTGCCTTAGAAATCTTTATACTCTTCTTGTGAAATTGTATTCTTCTGGTTTTACTTCCATGAGAAAAGAATTTTTTTTAAATTTTACAGAAAATTTTCACCTTTATATCAGTGTGTACTTCCATTTTCACAATTGATTCCAGTTTGTCATTGACAGTGTAGGACGCTGGATGCTTGGATTGCTGGTGTTCCTTCATTATGTTGGTCTTAGAGAAAATAATAAAAAAAAACCCTTTGTATACTTAAAAAAATTTATGTTTAGGTAATCAGTGACGTTCACATGTTTCCATTACTGCCTATTTTTATGTCCAAATAGCATGACTTAAAAGTTTCACAGCAGTCATTGGAAGTAAACAAAGTGAAATCAGAGCACATGTATGAGTGTTGCACAGAACACCAACAATTTTGCTTAGTTGTGTTGCTGGTGAGCACTTAGAACTACAGGCCTCATTTTCTTTGAGGTTGGTTTGTGTGTTAGATTTTGTTCTTTGAAATGCAGTTATTGTATCATTTCAGTAATACCTGAGATGCTGCAGTGTTAGCCAGTAGTAACCACAGTGGTGAGACAGAATGAACGCTGATGTTGAGGTGAATTGTGTGGAGATGGGTAGAAGGAAATGGCATACTGGGAGCCATAAAAGTGCATCCAGGTTTTTCTCTAGTACTGCTCTGTGTCTTGGTTGGTAACGTATCAAAGGCACAACAAGAACAGCTGTCTGCTTTGTTATAAACCTGCCTCAGTGTGCTACTCCCCAGGCAGCCCGTCACCTGGCCCAGGAGTTAGCTAGGCTAACAGTGCGTATCAGAGCTGCCTGTCGTCTTATAAGCTCTCGTTCCTCTCCTCCAGGCCCACCTCAGTGGATCCACATGATTGTAGTCTCAGTATGTCAACAGTTGGGACTTCTTGAAGCTATACAGTTCAGAACTGTTTTTCTGTTTCTGTGGAAAGGACAAAAAAAAAAAAAAACAACCAGAAGAGAGTGAGATGGCTTAAATTGAACTGAGGGAACTAGCTTTAATTGCCTGGAACCGAAAGTTTGCTTTATGAAAGGTGGGGTGAAAGAAAAACAACTTTGCTAGTGGAGTGTAGAGAACGTTTTGAAGGTGTTGGTACAGCAGAATATATCTGAGCATAAATTGAGGTAGGGACAAAGAGATAAGTAACCCTGTATTTGAATCCCAGACTTCATTCAGAAAGTAAAGTACTTGAACGTTAAGAAAATGACATGAAAAGCAGATGTGAAGAGTGATGCGTTTTTAGTCAACTAGGTCAAAGATTGGGTCAAAGACTATGTTGCACCTCCAAGAACTGAGGCAGTTGAGAAGTCAATGTTTTACTCGGTGTTAAGAGGTATTGAATTCTTTAATACAGTGTAGATGGAGTTGGGGTTCTTCAGGTTGTGGAGTGGGGAGGGCATTCTGGAAGAAGAAGAAAATAATTAGGTAGAAGCTTAGGATGTTAATGCTGATAACTATGCAAATAAATAATATTACAGAAGGTACCTGATGCAGTATTATCTTAACAGGAAGAAGCATGACACCACTGATAAAGAAATCACAAATTTCTAACCATAAGAATAACAATTTTTTTTAAAAATGCAAATAACACATTATGTTTTGTCATCTTTTTAGCTGAGCATTTTGTTTTGCTGCAAGCAAATCACCTGAAAAATTACCTACTGAAATAGAATTCTTTTTCACTATGTATACTCACAAGAGACTAGTTTAAAACACACTTGATTTGGCAATCTAAAAAAAAAATAAATATAAAAATCAAATAATTATCACAAAGGTTGTGTTCTTTACTTTATTCACTCTTTATCTTTTTGATGCAGGCCACGGTTCTCCTACCCACCATTTCACCATTTCAAAAATCTTTAAAAGCATTTTAAAAAGAAGCAAACAAAAAACCTGAAATAACTCTGAGAATCTTTTCAAAATTAAGTAGCTTTCTAATTATGTGTACCAAACTGAAGTAGCTTTTTTTTTTTTCCTTCATTGCATTCATGGAACCTCACTGAGAAACAACATGTTTCATTTAAATGAAGATGTAAATGCCGTAAATCAGACTGTATATGTATATATACACACAGGACTTTCAAAGAAATCTGGGCATTGACTATTTCAGCTGTAGGTCAATTATATATCATAAAGCTGAATACATAGGATAAATAGTGATTTAAATAATGTCAATGAATCTCTGAAGGAAGGAATGGAACAATTTGGTACATGGGAGAAAAATGATCTATAAATAAGAATCAAGAACGGCAGCTAGAGCAGATCTACAAACTATAGGTAGAACTGCATAAATGAAATGTTCTTGGAAATCTTGAAAGCTAGCAATGTTTGGAATGCTTTTAAGTAAGGTTTTGAGGCAGTTATTCAGCTATGAGATGTAATGTAGATGGGATCTTGTATAATTCCATGTTCATTTATACAAGTGGAAACAAGTAAGAAAAATATTAAGAAGGAAAACCCCTTGAATTGTGAAATTCCTATAGTTACATTTTAAAAGTTACATTTCTGTCTTTTGGTCTTTGCTAATAGCAGTAGGAATTCAGAAATAGCAATGCGAGGTCTGTATAGCATTTTAATTTAACATCTCAAAGGTTTGTTTGGATCATTCCAGTAGTTGTTGAACATAGAAGAACATTTTTAATGAAGCTGTTAAAAAGTTTGTAGGTTTGGGTGTGGTTGTTTTCCTCTAACATTTGGGTGTCATTTGAGTAGGCTGCCACATAATTTTGAAGAAAAAGAGAGGGGAAATATCTGCTAAACAACTAAGATCCTTGCACTGAACTGCAGTTACTGATTATGGGACAACTGAAGAGTACGAAATCCATTTGAAAGCCAGATAATCAACAGAGGCATCTATAAATCAGATTCTAAGGTATTGCAATATAAATGTGGATCTGTTATTTCATCATTAAGCCAGTCTCCAAAGAGGAGTATTGTACATTTTAAGTTTGAGATTGCATTTCCTAAACTTTCTTTGTAATATTTGGTCTTTGTTCTTCCTGACACTTACAAATAAATTCTCTTATAAAGGTACTAAATGAGTATTTGTGTAAGTTTTATAATTCCCATTATGCAGAATGTGAATTTTTTTGCATCCTATGTTGAAGGAAAGGTTGAAGGGATTCACTAATTTCAGTTTTCATATGGATGACTTGTTAACTCAGATTTTGTTTTTTGATATGCTTAACAAGGTCAAAATTTGTAGAAAGCAGTATGTTTATGGTCATTACCAGTTTGGAACTGAAATGTTTGTGGCTTAGTATTTGGTACCATTTGATATCCAGTGGTGAAGATCAAAACCTGGAGCTCACTGGAAATTGTTTTTTTAAAGACTCTTGTGTTGTTGTACATGAATGGTCTTCCAAAAAAGATTCAAAACTCAATGGTAAAGTGTCACTAATACTATGCTCTCTAAGATTATGTTTTTCTGTTTGGCTATAGTGATTTTTCAAAGCTTTAGGGTTCTAAACGTATGAAAGGCATGTCTTTGAAACATCAGAGAATGCTGTAACAGTTATGCGTGTCCTGTTCCTCCTAAGCTTATTTGGAAAATTAACATGAAAACTTACTTCCTGATGGAATGGAAGTGGAAATGGTCACCTTGGTTCTCTTCTTTGGCAGGGCTAACTTGAATCTTTTCTGTGTTGCAGTTGATAGCACTTCAGGCAGAAGAAAAATAAAACCAGAAAACCTGAAGTATATTAGATAACTTTACTATCCTTATATGCTGCCTTGAGGAGGATCCTTCCCTTATATCTCTGATCTGAGAGGCCAAGCATAATGCTGCTTCCTACTCAGGATTGCNACGCAAAGTGGGTCATCTTCAACTGCAAGCTCTTAAGCTTTTGCAATCCAATTTTCAAGAAAATTAACCAGCTCCTTCTTCCCCAGATCATATGGGAACCTATTGCAGCCTGAGGATTTCATCTTGGATCTAGTCCTCAAATATTTCTATGTTGGTCTGTAAGATTTTATCTCCATGCATTAGGCTTGTCTATTCAGGTTTTTCCTCAGCTTTCAAAAAGTAACTTTTTTTTTCCAATTTTATATTCTTCATATTTTACATTTCTCAAGCTCTTGAGAAGCTTGAGCTGTCTTTGACACCATTGTTTTCCTTAAAATCTGCAGGAAAAACCCCCAATTCCTTAGAAATACCTTTAACCACTCTGGTGCTAATTAGCTTGTTCTTAGAAGATGGATAGTGTTTCTTCCAATATTTGATACTGCAAAGTCTCAAAACGTACATCTGTGTAGTATTAATATTTTAATATTTAAAGTGATGTTTATTTAGCTATGTATTTTAATAGATTTCTCTGAATTTCATTACTGTTCAATTGGAAAAAGTTACTAAATGTGGTACTCTGTAGCCTAATGTAAGGAACGTTCCAGTCTTTCTAGATAAAGATCTTTCAAAATTACTTACTCTGTAAAAAAAGAAAAAAAAAAAAGGTGATTGGTAGCTGAAGCAGAGGCACAAGCTACAGATAATGCTGTAGAAAATGCAGTTGCCGGTGTTCAGCTAAAGTGGTGATATGTAAAGTCACACACGTAAGAGGATGTTTTTGCTGTGTAACGCTTCATGTTATGATACCAGGATGTTTAAGGATATCAGTAAGTGAAAAAGTCAAGCCAAGTTATAGCTGTGCTAACATTGTGTTCCAGCCCAAGTTTGGTTGTGCCAAGGTGGATAAATGAGTAATCTCTGGACTATATCTCATGAATACTCTCTGGATTATTCATGGAATAATCATGCTCTCAGAACAGTGCAGGGGCATCATAAGAAGGCTTTGTTTATATCTACTCAGCAAAAGTATTGTAATGAATGCATTAGAATAAATGAATACTAAACTTCTACAATACTTCTCAGCAGGGCTTGGGATGGTTTTTGGGTTCAGAGATGTAACAGCAACTCTGCTAATCATCACTAGTTGGGCACTGCACCAGACCTCCTTGTCCCACTCTTGCAGCACGATTTTTGCTCAAAATCTTAATTGAGTCCTTCAGGAATTAATTACATTTTCACTGAAAAGGAAGGAAATAGTAAGATCCAAAAAGCATTTGACAAACACATGAATTGTTGAAAAACTAAGAAACCAAGTACCAAGAAAAAGGGGAAATGAGCATAACATTAGGAACAGTTTCACACAGTGTGAGAGTTTATGGAAACACAGTCATCAGTGCATTCAGTTGGTCTAAGTTAATACAGGCCATTGCTAATTTTGTCTAGAGAAGGATGGTGTCACATTTGCTGTTGATAAAAAGTATATCCAGTAAAAATAGTGCAAAGGAACCCAATTTTAATGTTTTATTTTCTTCTCTCATGAACTAATTCATTAGTATACATGCGTTTTAATACTGTGTTAAAATCTCACTTTTTTAGCCATTTATCCGTTGTCTGGATAATGATTCTGAATGGATCTTTCTAAACATTAAAAAAAAAGTCTGAGAAACTGGACGCATCCTTTTTCTTCATGTCCTGTGCTAGCTGCTGTTTGACCACTACACTACCTGTGTGAGCAAGTTTTACTGCTCATTAGTTCTAGTTAGCTTAATGTTTCCTTCAGCAGTCTGCAGCAGCAGAACGTGATGATCGATAGTAAAACCACGCCAAAACTACTGTCTGGCAAAACAGAAGTGTCTAGAATGAGAATCTATGAACTTCAAACAGAAGTAAATTTCTACAAGACCATCTGTTGTTACTTCTGCTCTATGCAGTTGTAAAATTTTGGCAAATAGTTACTGCATCAGGATCTCAATCATTTCCATATCTAATATCCTTATATACCTGATTATTTGCAGAAAAATATTTCACAAGCTGAATTCTGAGGGTGTGATTAATTACTATTGTAGCGGTATTCCTGCAGATTCTTCTGTTTCAGTTCAGTTATGGGATGTATACACTGGAAAGGTGCTCGAAGTCTCCCCTTTGTGTGTTATCAAGTTGCAGTGAAGGGATGAGAGGTCAGTAGAGAAGCAAAGCACCCAAGTTTAAGGCACATCTTGATTTGTGCAGTATCAGCTTCCCAATGTGGGAGGCTCCAGCCGGAGACTGGCTGGTCCACAGAGAACGTGCTCACGCTGTCAAAGGCGATGAACAAAACCAGAATGACACTAGGCAGCACAGAAGGTGCCAGACGAAAGAACATCTAGTGAGTTCAGGAAATTACACAGGTGGTAGCTCTTTATGCTACTGTAATGTAAAAATCTGATTAATTTCATAGCAGATAAGATGAGAAAGTTGATTCTTTGTACTGTGAGTCAGTAGAAAAGCTCTATCGTCTCTCCTTGCTTGGCTTCCTCCGCTGTCATATTGGTGATCTCGTGCTCTCTGGATATTCATTTTCAAGCTTTCAGTCTTGTGTTTTCCAGCACAGCTGTTTTTCAAAACAAAACAAACCCAAATCCTCCCATCCCTCATCCATCTTTTAAGAAAAATTAGTGCACTTTGGATATAGAGGTTCTTACCTCCCTATGGTTGAAGCAGTATGCTGGTTTAGAGTGACGCAAAGTACTTAGAATGGCATTTAAATGGAATCTGTCTTTGCTAGTATGTTAATGTTGTTGACAAAAATAAATCATAATCAGGATTTAGCAAGGAGAATGTGCAACTGACTGGCTGGCACCTTATATATACTGTGTTACAATTGTTCAAGAGTAGCTGTTTGCTGACTAGAGCAATGTTCTCAGAAGTACCAAGGAATTTTCCTTACCTCACAGAAGACTTATACGGGCACATTTTACCATAAAGACAAGACATGTAGACCTCTAAAATCTGGAGCTGCAGCATATTACTTTTTCTAAGGTATGTGGTTTTGTGTGTGTTGGGAACTAAAATACCAGTTGGAAATAACACTGTTTGTATTGTGTCTCTGTCAACTCATGGCATAGCAATCCCTTTATTCACTACCTGGTGAAATAAAAGGCCTGTTGTTCCTTGGATGTACATCCTGTAAGAGTTGTGGCCCTTTTCTTTCCCTCCATCTGACTTGGATATATGCAGTTGTTAATAGAATTGTCTGGCATTGCTTTTTTTACCTCTTCAGCAGTAACATCTTCATATCTGTCATTCTCTTTAGTTCTTTTTCTGGTACGGCAGGATAAAGATGCTCCTGCTGGTAATACAGGTTTGCAGCCAAGTTTTTGAGTGGTTTTGCATGTGTGGAACAGTGATGTTGGTAGAACTGCTGTTCAAAGCTACGTATGAGCCCTGTAAGAAGAAAACAGGTTGACTTAATTTATGCAACACATTCTTCTAGACTAGCTATGAAAAAAAAAAAAGGGGGGGAAATGAAGAGAAGGTCCATCTGTAGGCCCCAGCAATGCTAAGCCTGTAAGAATTAATCAATATGTGAGGATGGAATCACCACACTGACCTTTCTCTAGAACAAATGCAAGGACTGTACCCAATGCAGTCTACTGAAATTGGAGCTTCCCCAGGAAGGAAATTCACTGACAATTTAACATGGAAAACCACTAAGGATGTAGGATGAACAAGAAAAGGTAAATGAATGTTTGTATTCTATTGACATGACGATGGTGTTGGGCTGTAACAGAGAAATAAGTATGGATTTTGGCAGATACATTGGAAAGCTTTAATAGATAAGCACAATAAAGTAATCCAGTTATTATACCCTCAAGGGCAGTTAGGAAAAGCAGATAACAAAATGTAGTGCTGATTTAGAATAAAAAATGTCTGCAAGATAGCCATGATAATGGAGGATTTAAATTCTTGAGATTTTGATTGTGATAACTATATTAATCAAAATATTTTTTGACAATAACACGTCATTGCTTAGTGAGACAATTTGTGGAACAATCCATGTAGTCAAAGGCTATTTGGGAGCTGATCCTGAGAAGAAGTCAAGCCCAGTTATTAAAAGAAGGAGCATGTAGGAACTAATGATCACAGTACATGAATGTATACTTTTAAGTAAAAACCCAAAAGTTTGGTTGTGAAGCAGATGATGTTGAGGGAATATTGAATGCCCTAAGGAATATAAGTGTTTTGGTAACATCTAGTGAACCATTTAAAAGAGAGATTTGAAATGTTTAAGAAGTCGTTAGCAGCAAAACAGTATTGTAACTCAGTTCACTTAAATTGAGTTAATAAAGGAAACAAAAATTATTAACTGATGACCATAATATGAGTGCAAACAACAGTCAGATGATTTCTTCAAAATATTTGCAAGAATAAACATGGCAAACCATATAAAGAAAAATACATGAAATTTAAGAACATAAGAGAAGTGCAAAACTCCAAAATACTGGAGTACAAAAGTATTCAAATAACAGAATACTTTGCTAGAGCACATTTAATGGTAAATACTAAAAAGAAGTGGTCCAGTGAAGTGTTGAAAGCTGTTGGCCAGGTTAAATGGTCTTGTCTTCTGATCTAAAATAATGAAGTATTGTGCTTCATTGCAGAATGGATAGCGGTATAAGGAAGTGTCAGAAGAGAGAGATTTGAGCCTGCACCATAGTGATATTTATATCATTATATCTGGCATTAGTGCGGCTGCCATGTTCTCGGGGGGAAGCACGGGGTTTTCTATTCAATCTTATTCTGAAGCTGCTTTATGAATGCAGGTACTTAATATATGGTATGAAAAGATTTCTAACTAAAATGCACAGTTTTCTCAATTAATAGCTGTCCCACTATTTTACACGCATTCCACTATTACATAAAACGGAATGTGAGTGGAGAAAAAGTAATATAAAATTTAATCTGTTTTGTTCCATCTTCACCATAGCAGTCCCCTCTCCCCATGCTTTGGAAAGCATGTTCATCCAAAAGCTCAGTTCAGGTAGATTGCATTTTCTTACTCATGTGCACCCTGATGACAAAAATAAATGTTTTAGGGAGATAAACATCATTTTGACTTCTTATTGTGAGGGTCTAAATTAATATCTTCTAAACTAATCCAATTTCTTAGTTGTTGTGTGTACAGAATACTACTTTCCGGCAATTTTTTACAGAAAGGTGTGCCTTGGTTTTTTGCTGATGATTGACAGAGATGAACTGTAACCATAGCAACAGAATAAATTAATTAAAAAACCAGTCAGGTTGCCAGACTTTGGAAAACTAGCAACTAATTTGTGATAAAATATAATTTTCTGTCTCATGAAATTTAGGAGTTTATAACTCCCTCTTTGGAATGGATCTGCATTTGAAGTTGCTGAGGTACATGTAGTGTATTTAGATTCTAAAGTGTAAATTAAGGCAGGGAAATGTTGTCTGGTGAAATTATGGCTCTATACATGTCTTTTCGCAATTATTTTCTAAATATCAAAAGGGCGATAAATCAGCATTGTAATGGCAAGAGCAAGATTCAAGATGACTCACCATACTGACTTAGGACATTATGGTGCTCTCACCATATCCTGGATCTGCTGTTTTCCATATCCCATGGCAAACACTATCCGTATGCTTTTGGCACGGGTGCTCATTTTCTTCTGTAGGAAGTAGCCAAGTTCCAGCAGGAAAGGCTGAGGGACCATCTTCAAAACAACTGGTAGCCTTATGCTGCTGAAGGGAGATGTGGGAAACTGAGAATCATGGTGTTTGCCTTGAGTAAAGAGTGACAAAACTTGAAATTCAGTATTTCTTTTTTGACTGGAGTAGGTAAAAATATGCATGCATCTTTCTGGTTGTGACTAGAAATTCTACTATGAAGCTGATAAAAACTATTTTCAGTTTGACTTCATAAGATTGACATTGCCAGGTGAAACCTAACCAGATCTAACAAAAAATTACTATTTACAGACAAGGAAATTGACTGAGAAGGCTGTATAAAACTGACTCATATGCCATAATTGTTGTCATCCCTGTTCATCTGTTTTAACAGCACATAACAAAAGTAACAACTTTTTGGAGGTGTGACTACTTAGGGCTTTTAAAAAAGTTATCAGTGGCCGTTTTGTACTGTGTCTGTGTTTTAGCTGGAAACCTGTCTAGTCTATAAAGCTCCAGCAGTTGTGTTTGGGGACCGTAAAGGCACTTATAGCGCTCTCCTTGAGCAGTGAGTGCTCCTTCTCTGTTGGTCCACTGTTTTCATTAATCTAACATTAAGTTGTTTAGGATGGAAATTATTTGCTTTTAATAACAGTATGTTCTGGATTGCACTATTACAAAAACTATTTTCAAGGTATCTTGGAGGGCTTCTGAACTCCAGCTTTGGACTTACGTATTTGAAAATGCCAGCTGTTATATACAAAGGAAATCCTTGCTTCAGAGTTATGGGAGATTAATTGGGAAATGTGTCCTATGTATATCCTAAATTATCAACTGACATAAGGCAAATAATTAGAAACAAAATGTGTTACTTAACTAAAGTACGCATTTGTGTGTGTATATCTGTCTGAAGAATATTTTAATCATTGAGGCTGCCAGTATTAACTATGCCAGCAATCAGGAATCCAAAGCAAGTTTGAGATCCGATTGCATTCCATAGAGCATATGGTCCAATTATGTAATTACTCGTTAAAAAAAAATATATCATGGAAACACATTTCAAAGGGAAAAATGCAGGTAGCTTTTCTTGTGACATTTTTCTATCCTCTTAATTGCGACTTTTTATTAAGAAAACTGATGCTGCATGACCCCCGGTTAATGATCTACATCAATTTGTACTCCTTTTAACCGTTGCTTCAGAGAAGGGTTTTCGTTTTCATCTTTCTACTTCTGCTGAAAACTTCTTTCTTCACTTTCTTTGGTTACCTGTATTGGGTCTTAGTAAGTTTAAGAGCATTGCTGTGGCATTTACATAGTATGACAAAGATAATAGCCTTTTCAAGAATATTCAAGTACTGACCTTTATGACCTTATCAGTCATGTTTCCATTTACCATGTCTACCCACCACAAAACACTGCTACAACTATTCTTAGCTATTGATCTGACATTTGTTGAGGTGTTTTTTTTCCCCAAATGTCAACAAATCAACCACTTAAATGCAATGAAAAGTCAAAACTTCATTTTGTCTTGTAACTTAGGATGGGAGTCCGAAAAGTAGACGGTTGTAACCTTTATACGTCTCGATTAGAAGAAATTGTGATGCGTGTGTCTGAGTTTACAAATGGGATAAAAAATTATCTGATGCCATTGTATGTGGAACTGTAAAAGCTGAAACTGAATAGAATTCTTACTATATATTTAATTCTTTGGACACTTTTTTTTGTGTATCTACTTTGTTATAATTAAATTCCCATATGTCTATTAAAGAAACAAAATATTTTGTTTTATAAAGTGGACACAGGCAGCATTCGCAGCAGTGGTAGCATAGTGATTGTTCCAAGGCTGGAAACAGGGCTTCTCTCTTTTCCAGTTGCAAATCTCATTCAACGCAGACATTTTATTCATAATGGCAATATGTTGCTAACATTTCAGCATAGTTCAGTTACTATGATATAGCAATAAATTTCACAGAGGAAAGTTTTGCATCCCAGTAAGCCTGTGGATGGTAATGTTCTCACACTTCTTTTAAAATTGTAACCAAAGAGAAAGAACAAATATATGACAAAAAGTTTGTAATATACGAAAGTCATAGCAGAGCTTCCTATCTGTGTTCTATCATATTCTTTGTGTATCCTTCACTTGAACTGTGAAAATAAGTGGTAAAATTGTGTTGGTGACATCGTAATCACCTCCCACTCATGTAATTACAGTGGCACAATATTAGCTGGTGTGTCACAAACAAAGGTTAGTTTTTGTGTTTGAGAAGCAAAAGGCAACAAGGTATTTTCATGTTATCATAAAGGAGTTGTACTGGAAATATGGTAATGGGAATGGAAAGAAGAAATAAGTTTACAACAAGGGTCGTACTACCTGAAATAATTAAGCTTCTTGACTCGTGAAGTTAAATGTGAATGAACTCCTGCACTTGCACTGGCTTTGGCTTGAAAGATTTGAAGGACTGTTACACATAAGGCCTACTTTTATATCATACAGATATGGTGAAAGGGAGAAGAAAGGATTATTTTTTTTAAGGAAACAAAGGGCAGGAGAAGGTAAGTGTGGTAACACACATAACTTTGAAAACTGTATTGCACCAAAAGCAGCCAGAATTACTTTCCTCATCTCCCATCCACTACCCCAACCACTCTCCAAATTGGCTGTCATCCCAACTAAATCCTTTTCCTACCTCTGAGAATTGGATTACTGAGATGGGCTCATATGCTCTGTTACTGGATCCCACCCAGAATTTGCATTTCGTGGTTACAGGAAACCAACTAGTGTTAGCTGAAACCATAAGCAGGTAGGGATGTGTCGCTGTCATACAGCAGGTTGTAAGGAAATAGCTGTTTGAATCCCTGATGCATCAGAAGGAGCCAGACCAGATCAGTGCCTGCCTGTCAGCATTGATAACTGCTGCTCCTGTTTCTGCTGCTGGAGAGGGAACTGCGAAGTGTGGAGAGTGAGGATCTTGTGGCACGTGTCCCAGTCCTACAACAGCCATCACCTCTGATAACGTAACATGAAAATACAGAAAACGCATCCTTGTGAGTGAGTTTTCTGACTGGCTTCCTGACCCTTCCTTCTCCTCGCTTTCCTCACCTTGTTAGAACTGGGGCTGCTCTGTGTACTCAAGTGAAGGCTTGGCATTGAAATGCAATGGAAGTTCTTTTATGACAGAGAATGAGGCGGGGGAGAGGCCTCAAAGGGTTTCTGGGGTTTTCCTAGGCTTCAACCCAGTGCTCTGGCTTTCCCTGAAGCACAGCCAGCCTTGCTGAGGGCAGGAGTGCCCTAGCTGCAGGCTAGCCCTGGAATAATGTCAAGTGATTCAATCACTGATATTACTTAGCTATGTGTCAAACTGTTCCAAGTTGCAAGTCTTTGTGAACAGTTGGTTTCAAAACAAGTCCGAAACCTTGCCACAAATTATTCATAATAAATACTTCTCTAGCTCTTGTTGCATCTGTGGTTTGTATTAAAAAAGCACCTAGAGGCCTATATGACAATTAAGACAACCAGTCTGCTAGAAGCTGTGTGCATAGACAGTAAAAGAAAATATTTAGATGAAGAACTTCTCTATAAATAATACTTGGGGCCAAAAAGCATCATCCCATTTGATGATATACTGTTGCATTCAGGTTCCGTAGGTTTTGGTGTGTTTTGATTCAGACTGTCTAGGCAGTAGAGTTCAGTAATTTTATCATATAAGGAGGTATTTTTATCCCATGTGCCACAGGGAATTAAAACAAGGATTTTGTCAGTATCTTATCAGTATGTTTTGGTTTTTCAATTTTCGTACTGTATTAAATTAAGTGAAATGGTGTCTATAGTAATGCTTGAGAAGTCTCTGTGAATGCAAGGATCTATTGGTGAGGTAGAAGAGTTTACATTTCTTCACAAATAACGCCACTGACTGAGAATTGTGTGCAGCCAAGAAAATGTATTGTCTACTCTCTGTGGCAGTTTTGACGCCTAGATTTTGGACTGCACTGTGTACATTCTGTGATATTTTTCCTTTTATTGCACTGCTTGGATGGATTATGCATCAGCCATCGACAGTCTGCTTATGAAAGAGGGAACACTCTGGGAATTGTCAGTAATATCTTCTGCATATCAGTGCATAATAATGAGCACTTGCCATTCAGTAAAACTGCTGTGGTCTGCAAAAGAGACTGCTTTATACACTTTTTAAATTTTTTTTTCCTTTTAAAGAAATGTTTTGAGGGGAGAGTGCCAATCTCTTGTTGTTATTTTTTAAAATAATGGTTCCTGGATAGATACAAAGGAAGCGTTTGTGAGCCTTGTGTGGAGGAAAGCTTATCGAAGTAGAAGGGGTGCTATTTCTTACATGCACATCTTAACAAGAAATATTACCATATTCTGGAATTGTAAAAAGCTAACAGGTCCTCATGTTTCAGGACATAAAACTCCACTCAATAACTCTTTTTATTCACAAATGGCTTGATGGTATGTGTTTTTTCTGTGCCAGCTTAGGTACATGCTACTGTATTTTCTTAAAATGTATTCCCAGGTTCATAATTTTTGCATGATAGAGTGTAAAAGGAATACTTAAAAAGCAATAGTAGGAGCTATATAAAAATGTTTAAATTATATGAAATATTTGCGAAATGTTTTACAGCTTCCTGATATTGTTGCAGTGGGCTCTTCTCAAAGCTTTGGTATATGTGATTTTAGAATGTCTCTACAGCCCACTTAGCTGTTTGTAGATTGTGCTGTGATGATATGTTGCTGTTCTCCCAAAGAAAATGGAGGAGCATCTTGATTCTAGTGATCTTAGCAATCTCTAAGAATTTCTATTGAACTTTGAGAAAAGTTAATTGAGTTTGTATCTCAGGTAACATAGTATGAAATAATGTCAAGGCTACACACTTTGTTTCTGTTTCGAGTTGCCAGGAAAATGCATACATTGCTGACTTCAGCATATGTCATCTAAGTGTGGGAAGCATGTAGGTAAGGTAAGAGCCCCAGAAAAAATTGCCTTTACCTCCTGTGCTGTGCCCCGGTGAAGATCATTGAGTAGCACAATATTGTCTTTCTCTTCAGCTGGCACTTACACAGCAATTTCCCTGTAGTGTTTTTGAGGAACCAGTTTGCTTTTTATATGGAATGTATCTATGTAAGTAGCGCTGATGAGGAGGTTAGGTAAGCCACAGGCTAAATTAGAATTGAAGCAGACCGCATTCTGTAGCTACAAATAGTTATCACACGCTTTCAGAGGGAATGCTTTCACTGAGTAATACAAGAACGCAGTAGTAATTTCTGCTTTGAGGGAATACTGGCAATACACGGGCAGACTTTTAAAAATTAGTATTTTTGTTCTTTTTGTGCCTTTGCTAGACTACTAATAGCAGTTCAGGTTTTCAATGGTCACAGAGTTTTTAGAAGTGATTTTTTTTTTTCTCACCAATTAGGTTTGTTTTCTTTGTATAAGATGAAAAGCAAAACAAATTCGGTCAATTTATTGCCAGTGCACTGACTAAATGAGTTCTCAATTGGATTTCTAACTAGGCTTCAATGGCCCATATGTATCCTCCTCCTTTGTCATTATGAGGGATGTTTCCTTTTATGTTTTGTTGTTTTTGTCATAATAAGGCTAAGATTAAAATCCCTACTGTAAGACTGCGAATTGAGTCCCCAACGCTGTAGGGGAAAAAAATTAGGATAATCATTTCAAAAGATCATTCCATTACATTTTGAAAATTCCTGTTTTTAAAAAAAAAATGAAATTAAGCTATTAACCTGTTTATCAAGATTGCATTAAATTTATGACTTGACAGTCACTGTAACAAAACAGGTTTTTTTCTGTGAATTAAATGAAACTCTTTTGGAAGAAAAAGTGAACATCTCTCTAAAGATTTTATTGTATTTAGACAACATTTTATTTCAAGGGTTTTGATTATGCTACTGTTATTTATGTATTATTTTCACATTAAAGAATCTTATGTGGGATCTCCTGGCAAAGCGGACAGAAATAGCTGTAGGTAATTCTGTGCTCAGACAGAGATCTTTGAAAGATCTGTAACGTTTTTGGAATAGGAGAAATGCAAAAGCTTGAAAAGTTTACCTGTGGTGTACTCCTATAGGTTGGAAGCTAAAAGGAGTTTATTTTTAAAGTGTGTTTCTAACAAAGAAAAATACTGGAAATGCTTAATGTCTTTAATTTTACTGATGATTTTTCAAGGCATTGGAGGTTATAATAACAATAAGCATAATTAAGGAAATTAATTTAGGTCAAGCTTGTCAAAGCGGTAAGATGAGAATAAAGTTTGAGGAAGCTCAATATCCCTTTTTGATAGGATGCCTGAAGATCGTTCAGGTCAGTTCCGGCAAAAGCCTGGCATTACTGCTCTGAACTGTATTGTTCTTCTGACCCTGGAGAGCAGGCTGCTTCCCCATTGTGTGATGTGTAATTGCGGCGTCTGGCCCAAGAACTTTCTACCGTATCTACAGAAGGAAAGCTGTTCTCCCACTCAACTGGCTGCATTTCCTTCATCCTTCCAGTATTAGCTGGTGTAGGACTGTATTCCCCAGGTGTAAGCTGTGTACCACTTTCATCTCCATCTATTCTTACCTTGCTAGGTAAGCTCTCAATACAGATAACGTGTTTGAAAAGTATTTGCAAAATCTTTTTATATGAGAGTCTTTGTGGCAAAAAAACCTGTCAGGAATGTTGTATCTTATGGTAAGCTGTCATTAATGCTGTCCATTACTACTGCAACTCATCTGGTACTTGAGAAATTTAATAAGGTAATTTTTTTTAGTGACTCAACCTGTCCTTGAATAACACTTTGTCATGACCAAGTTTGTGATTTATTTTTAATTGTTATAGTCTGTTCTGTTCGAAATATAAGTACTTTGAAACTTTTGTCAATTTTTTTTTCCTTCAGATTGTTAGAAAATGGTAGCCCTAAGCAATTAATCCACTGCCAATTCAGATAGAAGTGAGGTGGAGATGTAGGATTTTCATAAGAATTTGTGGGACTGCATGTTAATGGTCTTCCTATTGCCCATGAAAATGACTTCAGATGTTCCCCTGGGATTTCTCTCCATATTTTTGCTGTACTACAGGAGTACAGCTTCTCTTCAATGGCATGCGTGACATGCCTCTACTGGGAGGTGAAATGCGGAAATTTCTTTCAAATGGGAATCATAACTGAGCACTGGAAAAAAGCATTATTGTTTTATACAGAGACAGAATGAATCTTATCTCCAACAATTTTTTATTTGGCAGTAAAATCTGTTGCACACTCCTTATTGGAACTGCAGAGCTCATGACTTCCATTTCTGCCCCTGATGCTCAGTTGGTGTGGTGTTTTGGGCAGACCTTATTTAGCTGGGTTATTCAGAGCTCATGACTTCCATTTCTGCCCCTGATGCTCAGTTGGTGTGGTGTTTTGGGCAGACCTTATTTAGCTGGGTTATTCAGAGCTCATGACTTCCATTTCTGCCCCTGATGCTCAGTTGGTGTGGTGTTTTGGGCAGACCTTATTTAGCTGGGTTATTCAGTGTCCTTTCACATTAAAAGAAAAATAATTTAGAATGCAGTTCACTCTGATATGTGTGTAGTTACTAGCAGTATGAAAATTTTACAGTCAAATGGAGTTTAGAGACTGGTCTGTCTCTTGCCATTGCAGAGTTTTTTATACATTTTGTTCAATTCAGCAGCTCATGTACTAGCCATTACTAACCAGTAATTTAGTCATCGTGAACCACAAGGGATGTACCTGATACTTAAATTGTTTTTTCCCCTTTTAATAAATAGTAATTGTCATCGCATGGCCTCTTCCCCCAAATGTTTTGTAGAATTTGGAAAAAACAGATAAGTCTGTTTAGGTTTGAACTAGCACCACCATTGAGTTAGGCACCCTGATGAAAGGTGAGGCTTTTTAGACTTCTGCTGTTTGCAGCTGCTCTTCAAGGACGTGATTAGGTCCCCATGCTCAGCACATTTGATACAGATGCCAAATGTTTTGGCTCCCCTTGTTAGACAGAAGCTATATAAATGGAGAAATTAATGTTTTATTGTTTCCTTTTTGTCATTTGTATCTAAACTGCCATGATACATATGCTTACCGCTCTGTGCTGCTCATAGCACTGATTGTGGTCCTCTGTGTCAAATAGTTTCATCCTGAAACCCATTACGTGGTTCACATGTAAATGTATACTCGTGTTCACAAGTTGTGAACCAGTTATTAATTTACTTGACCGTTAAACACTGATTTAGTTAACAGCTAATATGTTTTTGTGTTGCGTGGCTTGAAAATTTTCTACTTGAATATTTACTATACAAAGATTTGGGGTTTTTTGGGGGGCAGCTGCTAGGTAGCTTTTTTCACAGAGACTGACTTCTTTGGGAACATTACGGAAAAAAACGAAGCAACAAACCAGATATCATAACTGTATCTAGTAATTACTTCTCAGAATCTGTTATTTTACAATGCTGCTTGCTTTCTGTTCTGTTTAATGTAGTGTATCTATGATGTTAACTGTTTCATGATTTGGGTAGGAATCTGTGGGGACCCTGTTACGATGCTATTATGATATGAGATTAGAATGGGAAAAATACATAAGGGTATAAGTCCATGGAGAATTCATTAGGATGCTAATTTGATACCACTGTGATTATAGCAGTGAGATTTCAGTGTAAGCCTTAGAGAGCTTTTGATGTTGTGGAAATGAAAAGGTGTCAATGCACATTATGCTGTCACTGGAAAATAAATCAAAAACTAAGAAAATGTTACACAAAGGCAATGGCAGTTAAGTTTCTTTACAGACCAGAGAACTTCTTAGTATCCCTTCAATTTCAGCTTCTTGTGGTTTTTGTTTTGACATTCAATGCATAAGATTGCTAGCTGCACCTCACCTGCCAGTATTAGAGCTATTACACAGAAACCATCCTTTGGTTTAGTATTTGGTGCTTTTTCCCTCTCCTTTCTTCTTGATGTTTCACAGGTATAAATTATCCTGCTTGGTTCAGGGAAATTAACTGATGAGCGGTTACGATGCCAGCTCTCTGTAGGCAGAGTAAATCATGGGACCTGGAGATTGGGTTTGCTCACTAAAACAAGGTGGGTGCAGGTCTTCAGAGACTTGTTTGCATGAATATTTTTTGTGTAGTGGGAGCTGTGTAATGTGATCTTCAGTTCACTAATTTCTCACCACAAAAAAAAACCCTGAAACAAATGAACAAACTGCAACAGGTGATTGCAGCACTTGAAAACTTTCTGATTAATTTGCATTTAACTTCTCATGTTGATGGGCTTTTTTCAGTCTTTCATCATAGTCCTATGGCTCACATGAGACATCTCCTGATGCTGGTTTTTATAGGCATATGCTTTTGCAGATGTGGTATATCGTGAACTCTGTGCAGGGCAAGTTTTTGCCATACGTATACTACAACATACAAGACCAGTTTTAATCCTTAATAAACCAGATTGAAGCAGGAAGGAAATGTCAAGTCACAGACATGTTTGTTTCCTAAATTTAACAACTACTGTGACTGTGTAGAGTACTCCTTGGGGAAAGCACATTTTCTTTGCAAGATCACTTCTGTTAGATGAAGTCACTATCTGATATATAACAGATGTATTTATATGTAATAAAGCAAAGTTATATTAATATTTCTAATGGACGAATTGGAGACTGAATTATATGCACTGTAACGGAATTCAGTCAAAGCAAAGTTATCTTTGGAAATTAGGTTGATTTCAGAAATGGTGAATATTTGCAAGTAGAGAATATTCTAAGGTCTTCACAAACTGTAGGATAAACAAGTGGGTTTTTTTTTACTACTTAGCTTGATCCAAAATATGTTACTAAGCATTGCCAAAATACAGAAATACTCTAAAGGAACGCAATGTCTTTCTTGATGTAAAAACTTTCTTACAAGATGCTGTCAGATAAGACAAAGGAGCAATACAACCATTTCATTGCTTAATGTACCTCCGCTGGACAAGATGCGATGCTTGAAGCAGAGTTCTTACTGCATCTCTAAAGCATCGTTCTGGTCCCGCCTGGTTTGCAGGAGTGACAACAAATTAAGGAAAGGGGAGTTTAAGAGTGGCTGCTAAAGGTGAGGTCAGTTTAATCCCTGTGAGTCACAGATGTATGTAAACATACTTGTTATATATATACATACATATGTTACCTATATATGGTAACATATAGTAAATAAGTCTTAACTTCCCCAGTATTTCAATGGAAAATAGGGCTGCTGCTTATGGTTGTCATCTGAGTCTGCAGTAGGATATTGGCTTGTCTCTTAGTAAACAAAACAGGAACTCCTGTTTACAAGGAATTTAACAGCAGTGATCAAATCTGTCTGTAAAGTCAATGAAAAACATTTGCTAAAAGTATTAAACAATAATATGTTTCAGACAGCCTAAAAATAAATATTCGCACTTGCACAGATACAGATAAGATACAGTTCATCGCACTGACAGAAAATCTAGTATAGCATTTACAACGTAATGCACGTATAAAATAAAGAAGATCCATAGTGCGAATTAGGTGTCAGGCCCTCATAACTGGGGAACAGTGGGGATAATTATATAAAACTGAAACAGGAAATAATTTAATGCAAATTGTTAAGGTTATACTTGTGATGGGATTGTATGGTTAAAATGGTACTGAGTGATACTGTGTGACTGCGTGGTACTGAGTGGTACTGTGTGGCCTGATCTAGGTGTTCCTGCTCCGGCAGGGGGATTGGACTAGATGATCTTTCAAGGTCCCTTCCAATCTCTGATACTCTGTGAGATTCAGAGACAGGGATCCAGGTGATGATGAAGCAATCATGCCCTGTGGCAAAAGAGTCCTTGCAACTTAGCTAAGCTTCAGCTAATTGTTTTTCGAGTTTTATTGCGGGGCTATTAGTTTCTGCTTATTTTGATCGACATTGCACTTGATTTTCTTTTTATTCTTTTTAACAGAAAATCCAAGGCTACTCACACAGTTGAAGGATACCAATTCGTGTCATATCAAAAGTATATTGATCTTTGTAACCTCTTCAGTGCTCGGTGACACATGGGAGACAAAGTTTAAAACCTCTTTGCAGCATAGCAGAGGGGCTTGTCATTAGGAAGTCATCCTTTGGGCCTACTGCCTTCTAAACTTTTGATTCAAAGTCCTGGCAATCAAACTTATAAAGATAGCTTTATTTTAAAAAGGAGTTGTTAGCCTCATACAGAAAGGGAATATTAGGCCTGAACGGCTTTCTTCCTGATTCCAGCAGAGAATAATAAGTTGCTTAATAACAGATGTGTTGAGTTTAGGCCTTGTGAAAAATGAGCCTATAATTTGTGTGTTGTATACAAAGTTTAGATCAGTTTAATCACTTTTACACTGTTTCACAGTTCCTCATTTCATACACTGGTGTAGCTACCTAGTAAAAATATATAATGTATGACTTCGTACTGCAAACTGTTAATTTATAATAATTTTATTTCATCTACTGTAATTATGGCACTGTATAATCTGTACTAGCTGACAATATTTTGGCAGAAGCATCTACTGTAATATTTACAAGGCATTTCTGGCTCTTTAGTTTTCATTGTGATCACAGTTATTCTCTTGAGTTATTTGGATACTAGTATATAAAAATGGCTGTTGTTTACTTTGCTTCTTGACTTAGATAATCAAACATATTTTAATATGTTGGAGCTTTTCAAGAGAGAAATTATACTCCAAAAAATCCATTATACGCAAAGAGAAAAAGTAATGAAGTTCCACTGGTACTGAAGTAATTTCACACCATTTAAAGCTAAGTTCCATCATTTAATCATTTCTAATAATTTGCTTATAAATTCCAGTCTGTCTCAACCTAACTCTCTGGAAGTTTGTTACTTAATTTTTATTTTCATCATCCCTGTAGATAACTTGTGTAATTCCTAGATGTCCACAGAACTCAAGTTGGATAACTGAGACTAGTCACATCAAAAGTACATGTAATTGCAATCAGACTCAGATTTTTAGAAGAGCTTGTTGTATTTGGAACTCTTCGGAAATTGTATGTTGATTTGTGACAGGTATGTTTCTGTTTGTATGGAAGCTGCTCGCTGCTGAACATACCTAAAACTGGTCACTTATTTTTGTAGCTAATAGGAGCTTGAGCTTCTTCCAAGTTCAGATCAGAGTACTGAGGAGGACCATGTGATTATAATTTAATTTATATAATATTAAATTTCATAGTTCTATGTTGTTTAAGTGTCACTAAATATACAGTGATGAATCCAGATCTTTGGTTTGTGATAAGGGTAGGTTGTGTGGTACAGTGAAACTTGCACATAAATACAGAGGAGAAAATGTTATTGCAGTTCTCATTTTTTAATTGCCAGTTATTGATGCTAGAGCTAGTGAATTTTGTGGATGTTTATATTCTGTATGGTGCAATGAGTGAGTTTACATTAGTATTTTGATTTGGATCAGGGGTGTATATTTGAAGTCAGTGTCCTGATTGCCTGCAGGTGATCATGCTTTCATATACATCATGAAAGCAGCCTTGGAGCATGCCAACTGGATTAGTTCTGGATGAGTAGACGTATTCCAGGAGACCATCTACCTGTTAATTGAGGGCATTGTCCCTGGAAACAGACAACTCCTAGTGCTAAATTACTCCACTCAGCATTATGTATGTTGAGGACCCTGGGCCCTCCATATCAGCTGTGTCATTCGGTAGACCACCTCCTGTTTTGCAGCACTGTAAATTCTACTTCCCCACTACTGTTAAATTTGAAGAAGTTAATGATGCTGGTAGCTCAGAATTGTTAAGATTTTGATAAATAAAAATGTGGTTCTTTACAATTTGTTTGCAGGACCCTTAGCTTTTACATTTGATATAAAAGTGTAAGAGAATATAATTTGCCATGCACATAAAGAAACTAGAATACTCTGAAAGAAAAATAGGGGTTGCATCTCTTAGTAAGAAACAACTCTGTGATTTAATAAAATTTTGAAGAGTATGTGTCAAAATTAACTTTTCTTTAGCTCTTATTAGCTGGTGCTAATCAAAAGCCAGTGACTACATTCAGCTTTTGATGCTAAGGCAGTTGTGGTGTTGGAGTTAATGGAGATCACTTCTCCCCAGGACATTGGCTTTGAAAGCAGTTATGCTACATACTGTATGTATGTGGTATTTTGTCTCAGTGCTGCTTTTCTGTTCCCTTCAGATACGCTCATCTGTTCCTTTGACCCAGTGCTTAGTCTCTTTGTATGCAGAGTTTGTGATGAGGTTGTCGTTCTTCTTCCTTCAAGGTGAGATCTCATGATTTATCACAAAGTTAGGCTGGTTTCCTGTTACTGTGCTCCATTGCAATAGGTTCTCTTCAAGAGAATGTGATCAATGTGAAACAGATAAACTTGTGTGAAACAAAGTAGTATTTAATACTTAGTACCTACAAAGAAATAAATGCAACAAAGGCTAAAATGCTTATTACCTAACCTAAGCCCTAATTCTCCTGCTCAAGTTTATGTAGGCATCAGCATGGTCAAAGCCTCACTCCAGTGTTAGGCTGGATGTGATACATGGCATCTTTATAGTTTCTGGTTTAACCTGGTTTATGCAAATGCCTAAGGATCAGACACTATTTTCCATAAGAGGTTTTCTATATTTTTCCATTAGAGCAGCAGAAAAAACTCTTAAGAGATCTTCTGAGTCCTCTTGGAGAGTTCTGAATGAAATTACTCCTTTGTGTTTTATGAAACCAAGCAGACATTAATCAGACAATAGCAAACTGCAGAACTAATGATGGTAAGATAGTAGTGCTATTTCAAGATACTTTTCTCAGTACTTGCTATATTTGTACTTCCTCCAGCATAAGACTAATGGACTATGGCGGAAGTTCCCTCTTCAACCTTAATGCAACCTTTGTAGAGCCTGCATGTTTATGAAAACCTCCAAATTCAATCCTGTTGTAGCTGAAAAAGTTCTTAGTAACTCAGTAGATGATGCATTTTCTCTTGAGTTGGAACTTGCCCTGGAGACTGCAGTGGTACTATAGTAACCCATGTTAAGGAGGAAACATTAAAAAAATTACCTCCATTCTTTGTTGCCATTAGTTACTCTGGGTCACTTCAAGAAATGTCAGGAATGTCCATCAGTTTGTATTAATTTAAATCAGAAAGAACATTGAGTATGTGATAGAACACTTAGTATTTCTGATTATTTCTTCATTTACATTGTAAAGTTGTAGGAATAAACAAGCCTGTCCCATTTCTGTGCCTGCACACTTCATTTGAAGACAGTAGACTCTGCATTTCCCTCCCTAGTTGGGGTATTGCTGTGGGGTGACTGAATCATTGAAAGGCAGCTACACTTGGGGTTGATCTTAGACCCATATATTAGAGGGGAAGGGAATTCAGTAGTCACCTGTGAGCATGAGTGAGTGTCCAGCTCAGTCAAGGAACTGAACTGGGGGCATCAAGATTCAGAATTACAAAAGCAGGACATTTGCTGTGCAGTATGCACAGCAAAAGTAGTTGAGAATAATAAGTTTTAGTTGGGGCATTTCAATAACTGAAAGCTTAAGCTGGGGTTGCAGTTTTTGTTTTGACTAGAAATTTTTCTTTAAAGGATTCTTCTCCTGATATTTCCAGTTTATACTTTCAAGGCTAATACACTTTCAGTTATAATTTAAATTATTTTTCTTTGTATATCTTACTTACTCTTCCAATAATTATATAAATATTTTTATGGCCTGCAAAGCTCTCTTTAGCACATCATCAAACTTGTGATCTATACTAATTCAATTATGAATCATTTCAAAACATTGCCAACAAAAAAAATAATTGGTGTTGTTGCCCTTTAAATTTTGATTATTTTCTGTGAACTGTTATCATTTTAATTCCTTTAGTTAACTTTATAAGTTTTCTTTATCCAGCCATAGGGTGGGAACCAGCACTAATGAATTATTTTGTGCTAGTTCAAACTGTTGTACATTAAAGACAACAAGAAAGCTGACATAATGCCAAATTCCAGAAAGACCAAAAAAGTTGCAATATTTTCATATTTATCAAATCAATTTTTATATTTATCGAAGCTCCTGCAACAACAATGAAGATGAAAATATAAGATAGGTTGTTTTGTGCGCAAAAAAAGATTTATCTGTATGTAGGAAGACTTCAGCATAGTTGTTGATTCTGAGGATAGTTCCATTCATTTAATCCCTCTCAGATGCTTTGTTTCTGATCACAAGAGTAATCTAGTGCAATTAGTGATTATGAAAAATGTCAGCATGCAATTACTTAGGGCAATAAAAATATTCAAAACAACAGCCAGAAGAATATACAGTAAACACAAGAAATTTGAGGTCAAAGTGGAGAAGAAATTTTGTATTCAGTTAACAAAAAGCCAGAGAATCCATGAATAAATTTGCCATTTGCCCTAAGATAATACATTGTATTTGAAGGTCTCACATCTGGGCTTTTGTTGTGCTGAAGGGAAGTATACTCCAAAGGTACAGACTTTTCCCCAGGAAGATCCTGTTGCCATTTCTGACTTGAATTATTTTATGTCAGCTATTATTGCAATGCAAAACTGCTTCCTCCTATCAACAAGTAAATATTCCTTTGGAATCTGAAAAAAGCATTTGGAAGCTTTTCATTTCCTTTGATGGAATTCATAATAGCAAGAATAAAGTCCCTCTGTTATTGAGAACTAGGGGTTTTTTTTATAGTTTGAGGCATGGTAAGTGATTTTGGGGTAGAATGTGCATTCTGATTTTAGCCTCTGACTCTACTGTAGGGCTCCATCACTTGTTTTGCAGCATCTTTCATATGGAATCTATTTTCATAAGGGTTGCCACAGCTGATGTGGGCCTGAAGGTTATTTCATAATCTTGTCTCTATTTGCACCTGTGCAGGCAGCTCCCATGTTACTAATGTGTTTTTGCTTTTCTGGGCATGATAAGAAAAGGAAGGACCATATGGCAACAGAGTGTTGCTACATCCAGTTTGATGTGTTTTTGAGGAAATGGCTTAGATGCCAAGTCAGAACACGATTTGCTTTTAAGATGTTCCAGACCATACTGGAGGAAGTGATTTTTACAATACATATTCCTCTCAACGTTGTCTTGACAAACAGACCATCATCTGACTCAGGAAAGCAAAACCACTTCTGTTTCTAACGTAATACAGCCCTTTTAAACGATTCTGTGCTGAGACCATGTTTGAAGCCAGTTATATCGGGGGAATGTAACTGCTGTTCAATGTTTCATTCCTCTTATAAATTTTCAAATCTCCAAGCCCAGTGAAACGCCAGTTTATTGTAGAATTGATCAGTGTTGGGCTGTAATAGTGTCTTCAGTGCTTGATACCTAAGCCTGTCCTACAGAAATAAGCAGCATCAACCGACCCCATTCTGTCCATCTCCTTAAGAAATTAAGGCAGTTTCAGGATCAATCCCCAGTGACTGAAGTTTTCAAACTTACTGTGGTATTATCCTCTTTGCCCCGCCTGCACTTGTACGCAAGGAAGTGCCCAAGTTCACTACTGAGTTAATTATAGCTGAGAAGAATTCAACAAAGACCAGAAACTCGTGATCTTGGATGCTTGTCTCAGCAAATAATATTTCTTGCGAGATATTAATGAGTCTTGTACCCAAGACTCACTGTATTTTTGAATATGTTATCTGCCTAGGATTAATGGTGATGCAAGTCTCCTGATGCTATTAAGATTTTTAAGATAATACAACAGTTTCTTTCATGTAAAACAGCTTCATTGATTCCAGGGGTGTGTATTCTATACAAAGCCACTTATGTTGTCATTTACTAATTAATAATTTAAAAAGCAGATTTTTGTTGAGTTTAGATTTGCATGGTTAGTAATGAACTTAACACCATAATCGAAGCGTATTCTATTTGTGTACTACTGGCAACATTATCAATAATAATCCTGCCCAGAGTCAATATTATGATGTAAATGTCTTTCCAGTTGGTGCTTGTGATGAAATAGAATTGCTTCTTCATGCTTTTTAAATTACTTGTTCACATTGAATTGGTTCTTTCTAAGCTATTGCTGGAACTTACCTTGGTGCAATTGAAGTGACATGCTGTAACGATGTGGATATATTTACCCATTTTTAAGAACTTAGATCACAATGAATATTCAAGCTTAAATGTATTTTATCCCACTGAGTGGCATATCTACATTTTTAAGACAGGTATTTTTAACAAGGTGACCTTTTTAACAAGGTTGAATAGTCATTAAGGTGTTTCCTAAATCTGAGTACAGCCGAGTCTGTGCACAGCTTTAACAAAATAAGGTTAATTAGCTCTTCCTAAGCAGACTAAGTTTTTTATAAGCTATAAAATGTCAAAATTGTGACAGGCCCAAGCAGTACTTAAGAACTTCTTATAGCATAGAGGGAGGAAAGGCTTTGATGATGAATGACTCTTCCTACTGAAATTTGGGGCACACATTCACACATTCAAACTGACTCCATGTACCCCATATTATTATTATTATTATTATTATTATTATTATTATTATTTATTGTGTCAGCTACAGCTTTTCTTAAGGCTTTTCAGATGTTGAGGCTTTTTTTTTTTTTTTTAAATGAGGTCTACCAGCAAATATTTCAAACTGCATTGGGTTAGGCACTTACGTACCAGTACAGTCAATTCTAAACCTGAAAAACTCAACCAACTTGCATGTATAGTTTTTTGCTGGTCTTCATCTTGTTGATATATTTTAGAGTCAGAGGTTTTACACTTAAAGCACAGCAGAATATATGTTTTTAATGAACCTTAAAGTGACTCATGCTTTTGAAGCTGATGAAATACCTGCTTGTAGTCTTGTCTGTTATGCGGAGGTAAGAAGTTATGCGGAGATAAAGATTATAAAAAGGTCATTGCTCTTAATCAGCTGTGTTCTTGGCTGGGTGGTTGAATAGGTCTCTGGGTGAGAGAACCCAAAGTGGTTGTGGTCACTAAAGTCCCAGGGCAGCTCAAAGGGAGCAGAGCAAATATGTGAGGAAGAGGTAAAAGGCCAGGGACGTGCTGGCTTGGACGAATGCCTCGGTTGCCTGGGCACACGTCCAGTTCTGAGCATTTTATCTGGAAGGGTGGGTGAAAATACGCAGCTTAACCTTCTCAATGCATGATTTATTTATTTAATTGGCTATAGTATGTATTACATCAAAAGAGCTGAAAGAATTTCAGGAGAAAACTGGGAATCAGTTACTGGAAATCTTTAGATAGGTAACTGAGAATATTGTTAATGAAAAAGAACTTCTGAGTGGTATATTCAAAAGGTTGGAAATTGTTTTATATCAAAATACTTTTTTAGATAAGTTTTACATTGTGCCACCGGAAAGGAGTTTTTTGACTATGGCCTAGTAGAGCACCTCTATTTCTGGTTAAGACTGAATCTTTGCAAAAAGGTTATCCCTTTCTTCCTAGGAAGAACTGGCATACCTTAATTCTTGCTTCAGTCAGTAAATGCAAAAATGCTACATTAAAAAAGAAAGTTGAAAGCATAGTATTTAGTGGGTGTACAAAGCCAGCATGGGAAATCCAAATTAAACAGCTTTGCAGTACATTCTGAGATAGGAAAATACTGAATATGAGAGGAAGGGACTGAAGGTGAAGCCAACCATTTTTGAATCCAAAACAAATGAAATGCAGAATTATCAATTTCAAATAACAATAAGATCATTGTGGGTTGTTTTCCAGAAACCTGTTTCAAGTTTGTAAGCATATTACTTGTTGTAGAGTTTTCCAAATTTCTTTTACAGCTGTTAAAGACAGAATTATTTCAAAAAACCCAAACCAACCAAAAACTTGCAACAACCCAATTCCAGAAGCTGGAGCTTTAAAAGTATTGCTATTATTTCACAGGCAGTGCTAGAAGATTATCCTGAAAGTCAATGGGGTAGAGTATCCTGTAACAAATGTTTGGTTTTTTTCTTGTATAGATGTAGTTAGAGATAGTTCTGTACATTAAAAGTTAGAATGCAAGTACTGTGTTAAAACAAGTGAGTGCTGGTTTCCTATCCAAAACCTGATAGCACCAGTGTAACCTGCACCTTATTTCTCTCTTTGTAGCCAGAAAGGTAATGTTTAGATCATAAACTCCCGGGTACTTGTGAATTTTCAGAAGTGGCAGCAGATGCAAACTGAATTATCATTCTGACTATCATCAGACAGGAACTGATAGTCCCATGAGAGTGCTTTGGGAGGTTTAATCAGTCATTACAGATGAAGCTGGCAGGACGGAGAAATGGGGAGGATGAACCATGTGAGAATTTCACCTTTCTCATGTGAGCAAACATATGCACATTTGACAACCTCATTCTCCAAACCTATTCTGGTTTTTTTTCCCCCTCTGCCTTCCAGTATGCCAATAAGATGAGCTATTAAAAAGCTATACTTTTTAATTACTAATGAATTGGTCTCATTTGTCAGATGTCTGAAAATGAGAACACAATGTGGTGGAGGTTTTTTTTTTTTTTTTTTTTTTTTCCAAAGCCCCTTTGCTTGTGTGAATAAATAGCTAAGTGGTCTTTACCTCCCAAGGGGTGTGCAGTCAGGAAAAGGTGGAATTAGGCAATTAACAAAAGAAGAGAAAGCAGTGAAATTAGAAAGAGTCTTCTGAAAAAGTAGATGTTATTCTGAACTCCCCACAGCCATTCTGTGGGGTTCCACTTAATTGAGATGAATAACATGATTTCATAAAGAAACCAGTGGAAGGTGCCTATTTAAACTTTCTAACTAATTAATAGTTTCTCAAGGATGCTCAGCGGTGGGAAAGTTGGAGTGTTGCTCATGCTATTACTGTGTTGTCTGCTGCTGGGTCTAGTTTGCCTTTTCGTAGGAAGAGCAAAGCATCTCTAGTAACACAGATCTGTCCGTTTGTCAAGGAGGGGAGGGGGTCAGATACTGTTACCACTGGATTCTTCCCATTAGCTAAATGCTGTCACAATTTCAAAGCAGTTGTCACTTTTCTGACTGCTATAGACAAGAGAAGAAAAATACGTAGGCTTAATAGTTGTTATTTTCATCTTTGCATCAAAGAAGAAATGCAAGATAATGTTTTTCAGTATTTGTGTATTTCTTCCTTTTATGTCCACTGAAATGGACATGTTGCTAGTAATTTGCTGGGATCTGGTTGTGAACATGAGCTGCCTTCCTGGAGACTATGACACATCTTCTGTGGCCACTTTATCCTGTCCATATCTCAAAGATCTCTCTACCCGTGCCTCAGTAGAATATTCTTAAAATATACTCAAAATCTTCCTGTGGAGACAGACTTTTGTATCAGACAGTCAGCTTTCTGAATGTTTGGAGCATGCTTTTGTGGACCAGATCTTCAGAGTATGCAGGACCTGTACGGAACAAACAATAGATTGCATCTCTTTTTAGCAAGTTCTGGATGCCACCCGCAGAACACACAAGTCCTTCAGTGCTTCCAGCAATGTTTTCTGAAGGATTTGATTTCTTTCTTCTATGGTATCGTGCCAGTGCATTTGCTTGTGCATAACTGCAAATTGGTTTGTTTACAGTTTATCCATTCTGGATTGGCCTTGCAAAAAGCTTTGTTTGCTCTCTGTGTTGTCACCCTGATGTCAGAGTGTAGCTGTGTCTTTGTTTCCTCCTTCACCAGCTTGTGTAAAAGCCTCTGCTCCTGACTAGGAGTTACTGTGGAGCTACACTGACTAAAAAGCATCCTTAGATGACTGTAAGGAATTGTAATATCATGGATAGCCAGTTCCCAATAATGTCTGAATTAGAGCAACAAAATGCATGGATTTCATATTGCTTGAAATCTTTCACATTATCAATCCAGTAGTTAAGCTTCAAGAAAGCACTTGCCACTATCTTGCCAAGTGTTTATAACTCTTTTTATTATATATGCTTCCTTCTGTATCTCTTAGTGTTCTGTTGTGTATTGTTTTTCCTTCTACCTATCTATGGGCCCCTAGTGTGTTTTTGCAGAGGAAGTCAGATATACACCAATAAGTATTTGCCATATAGCCATTCAGTACATTATTTTTCTTGATGGTATGTTTGTTTTCCAAGCTTTTTTCTTTACTACCATATTTCTCTACTTTCCAAATTCAAGTAGACTTTCTGGATGGCACAGCTACTTGAAAAGTGTTTGGCAAACAAGTTATTTCTCGCTAGGAGAAGCAACAAACTTAATCCGGGTTATCCCTTCTGCTCTCTGAGAATAGGTCCCTGCTTAATCCTGTACAGAAGTAAATATTGTCTTGAACAAAAAAAAAAATCTCTGTGCTGTAAGATTGCTTGATTTTTATTTATTTTATTTTTGTCAAGGAAAGGAAGAGAGATTTTTGCTTCAACTACTGTATGAAGAGCTGAATCAATAAGAGATAAGACCTTGGAGGCCTTTGTTCTCGTGTTGAACTACTGGAAAAGCCTGTATCATTTTACACCTTGGTATACGTGCTGCCTTCCTCCACTGCTTTCTGTGGCAACCTGTGGCTCTACTAGAGGGTAAAGTCATGCCAGGAACCCTGTTACACTACAGGGGGTGAATGGACCATAACAGCCAACTTACAAAATGGTCCTTTCCATTAATAAGCCTTTGGTATTTTTTTAATGATATGTTTATATTCATTGTACATATCTCTGAATTGTGAATACTGTTAAACAAGTATGTACAGGAAGTCTTAGCATGTTAATGTATTGAGCTAGTATCTTCTTCACAGCTTTTCTATAGGTAATAATTGAGACTGGAAATCTGCAAGAGCAGCCACTCATCCTTAGTGCTCCCATAGCCTAGAGCAGCTGAAGGATGAGAGGGAAACTGGGGATAGAGAAAAGCAAAAGACAGTGGAAGTACAAAACATCCACAAGGGTCAAGATGGTCAGGTGAAAGGTTTTAAACATAATGACATTAAAATGTCATTGAAATTTATAGACATCAGTTTTGTTTAAAGCAGTGTTGTTAAATTTGTTGTTCCGTAAGGCTGAAAGGCTGCACAGCTGAGCTTGTGTATCCAATATGGAGGCTCTGCTGCCTTTCATAAAAGCACAGAAACACACAATATTTTAATGTCACTTTTTAAAACCAACTTTTGATGCAAAGGTGTTTGACTCTGCTGTTACTATCATTTTATATGTTGTAA
Organism: Nycticryphes semicollaris; assembly: GCA_013400055.1. NCBI lineage: Eukaryota > Metazoa > Chordata > Aves > Charadriiformes > Rostratulidae > Nycticryphes > Nycticryphes semicollaris. The sequence goes on along the minus strand of VXBJ01005512.1, from coordinate 807,543 downwards.
AATCATAGACACAAGTTGATTTTCTGGAAAATGCTAGACACCTTTTTTTTTTTTTCCTTGGCATTTCTGATCATCTTTGATTCTGAGTTCTTGTAATAAGCTCAAATTCTGTAACTCAAATTCCCTTGAAGTCTTTGTGAAACCTGCAGAGCTCCATCTCTTTGAAATGTGACATGAAAATTCAGTTTTCTAGTTGCTACTGTTACTTCTGCCTTTGCTTTATATGATGCATCTTGGCTATCGTGAAGAGTAACGAGGAACTATCTGGGTTAGTTTTTTATTTGGGAAAGCCATAGCCAAAGTATTAATAGGCATGTAAAGTTATTAGCAAACCCCACGACTATTTTCTGGCTTGTGGCAAGTTCTTGCTATGTGTTTTCTTGTGTTTTATCTCCTAATTGTGTAGGAAGTTTCTGCCATTTGAAGAACACCCCTACTTGGTGTCTCGCAAGCATGCAGATTAATTGTTATCCTCAAAACAGATTTATTAAATAGTGTATGTTGGGAAGTGAATAGTTATTGCTGTTACACCCAGAAGTGTCAGCTTGAATGTTTTCATACTGGCCTGTGGCAGACTTTTTGTTCTTTATTCTAGGATCTGATAGGAAAAGGTACAAAGAAAATAATTTAAGTGAATACTGGAATATCGTTTATTTTTACAGAGCCTTTTCTTTATTTCCAAACTGTGAGGTGGGGAAGGAGAGAAATTTGAGAGCTTTACTGGTTTGTGTGAAAAAAACACTACAGAATACAACTCATTCCTGCCTTTCAAATTTGTGTGTTTTAGTCTTTGCATGTGCAGAACGTGGACCTAAGGGTACAAATCTCTATTCCTCTATCATTACCTGGGACAAAGTTTCCTGTGGCCATTGGGACTTGGGTGCATTACTCTGTTTATCTTCTTGGACTTTTTGGGCTCAGTTGTAATGATGGAACCCAAATTTTATATACATCTCTTCACATGTATATAAAATCTTCTTAATATTGAAGAAACTTTTTACCTCTTTGTGGGAACTCTTTATAATTTTTCTCATCAACCAAGGAATTCTCACTACCTTTTTGTAATTTCTCTGTGTCATTCAAAAAGTCTTACTTCATGGGAAGACTTTTCTGTGCTGGGAAATCAGCTATTTGATTATTTGTCAGATCCATGAGACTTGTATCTTGCAAAGATCACATTTCTCAGGAAAATGCTGCATCTTGTGAAGGAAAGATTAAATGCTAATATAATGGCAGTGTAATGCCTGTAGCCTTCTGCCTGTTTTGCCAAATCCCCCCTTTCTCTGCAATGCCAGTTATGTTTTTCACACACAAGTTTAGGGACAGATTATCTTGCTGTTTGTGCTGGTGCAGCTCATCAAGCACCTCAGTCAGACAGTGACATCAAATTCCAAGCACTGGGTGAGGTTTTGCCTCAGTCAATACAGGGAACGCACTGCAGTGCAAGCAGGATTGTGTTGGCGTTATGCTCTCTTGAGAACATTTTCTGGTAGAAAGGAATAGGAACATTTAAAGCATATATAGGAGCCTCTTCAAAATTCTCTGCAGCTGTAGTTTGACAATATTACACAGACTGAAATGTTTGCTTATCAGAAAAGCTGAAATGTTTAAAGAACATTGATCTACATTTCTTGTCAGTTTACTGTCTCCATTGGCACAACATTTGGAAGGATTCTGATTTTAAGAAATGGAGAGTGCCTCAGACATGCATCTGCAGTGAATACTCTGTTACCTCTTTTCGAGCTTTGGAACAATAACTCTTTCCCACCTAAGCACTTACAGAATGTGAAACATATGATAGATCTGTGCAAGTTGTTCCTATTTTCCACCTTATGTTATAATGGCAACTGCTGCCAATCAGCAAAACAAGGAAGTTTGGAAATAGCAAATTTCTGTGAATGCCACAGGCTTCCTTAATTTCCTTGAAATTAAGTGCAGACACTGTTCAATTGTTGACATTTTTCAAAGCTGAGATAGCGCCGGTGTTACTGACACAAGATGTTTAACTGCTTATATTAACTTTGTGCGTTCTGTAAATGAGCTCTGCCAGCTCACGTGACTCGTTTTCTGGTGCTTATCCAACCCTGTCCAGAAGTTGTGATAAAGGAGTCAGATGGAAAATTTCTATCAGAATTATATTTTTTAATTTTTTTTTTTAAAGTGAAAGAAGCATTTTTGTGATAGTTTGCAGCTGAATTGCTGAGCAAAGACAAGATAAGCAAGGGAGTAGAAGGTTAAGTTACGTAGGACTTGACAGCTGACTTTTAGTGAGAATTAGAGTCCTGAATTGAATGTAGGCACAGAAATTATTAGTCCTTTCCTTTCCTGTGATTTCTTTTGTGTAACCCCATATCACTATATAATAGTATCACATCCTTTAAAGATGTGGAGCTCTAAATGATCTTATTTGATTTTATTTATGGGTGTCTTGTTGCTGTATAACCACGGTAATCTTACAGTAGTTAATGCTTAAGAAACTGATAGGGAAGCAATAATGGGAGTGTTCCTAATTTTACTACAATAATTCTCCGTAATCTGCACAAAATGCTGTCTGCTTCCTTCTGCTTCTCAGCAAAGATTTAAAAGCTGAGTTGCCATATGACTTAAGACTTCATTATTTTTTGCAAAGTATACTCTGGAGTATTTGCTAGAACTTATGAAGTATTATCATAAATGATTAAGCTGAACTATAATTGTCAAAATACGTGAAAAAAAGCACATCTGGCAAGCCTGGCTTTTCCACTCTCGAATTCACATGACTCAGTAATTCACTGTGGATCCTTCTGACAGTGTGAACAAGTAAGAGCCCGATGCAGGGCAGACTTGTGATTCCTCAGCTTCCTCTAACACCGTGGGTACTTCTTGCTTGGTCTAATGCACAGCAGCACAGACCGGAGTTAGAGAAAGTCTGATGGATGNTCCCCTCCCCCCCCCAGCTTATTAGGTAATTATTTTATAGTTTTGAACCTAAGCGTGTTTATAGTCAATTTATGTAATTTGTTCTTGTCCCAGTATCAACGTTTAGGTGAAATGGTTATTTTCACTTTCTGGTTGTTTCTGTGATGAGAAAGAGGGGAAAATAGGTAAAATCCTTCTCAAGTTTCATTCTGTGAGGTTATACAAACCAAGAGTCTCTTCTTTAAAATGAGCTTTAATTCCATCAAAATACTACTAATGCAGTTTGAATTTATTTTCTTTGGGTGGAATTGTATACAGTATTCCAGTTAGGGCCTCACTGTTACTGTTTAAATACCTCTCCTGATTTAACCTTTCACAGCTATATTACGTTACAGGCTTGTGATCCTTCTGTCATTGGATGTTAGATCTGAATTTTTTCTCTGGGTTTCCAAATAATGAGATGTTATTGTAAGCCTCCTATAATATTATTTTAATAATAGGGTCGTCAAAGAGCGTATCTCATAAAGCTATTCCGTGATGGGATTGTACAGGGAGGATGGCTGAAGTGGAAGATTCCTACTTCTTATTTGTGCTGAGTCCCTGAAAGACAATAATTACCTCCATGTGACATTTCCCTACTCCCATTTTCCTTTCTCTTTCTGTGAAGTTTATGGAAACATTTTTTGTCAGAATTTACCTTTACAATTACATTAAGATCTTTAGGTGTATTCAAGTCTGATTGTGGAGGTCTTTAAAGGACCTTAATATTCTTTTACTGTGTTTCTCTCAAGAGTCATTTTGATCACACAAGGTCTGCACCATCTTTGCTGTTCTCTTCCTTTTTTTTCACAGCATTATTACATAAGGATACTTTACTACCATTTTGTATCTTATACTTGTGAAACACTTAACAACTGCTGCTCTCTCACATTGCAATTATCTCTGATTCACATTCTCTGGGAGGCTGCCCTCATTTGACATGATCATTGGCCAGGATCGTTGTTTTAACATAGTTTATTTTGTTTTATTTTTCTTTTCTAGATAACACCAGTCAGGGCCTCCACTACATTGGACCAGATCAGCTTTATTATATCTGGATTTCTTTGTGTCTCCTCTGTTCCTTTGCTTGCCAACCCCTTCCACCCCTTGTGATTTTTAAAGAAAATGTTCAAAGCAGAACATGTTTTTCTTCTTAACTGATCTCCTTATTTTGAGTTCCTATACAATTTCACTTGCAATGTAGCAGTTGGTTAGTGTTTGTAAATCACTTTGAAAAGCTTGAGTTTCGAAAATTCTGTGGTTTCATCTCATGTGACTTTTGCCAGATAGAAGCAGAAGCTGAATATTTTATAATTACTTAACTGCTCAGGGGCCAGAATAAAATTAGATACTGTGTATGCCAAGGATCACCTCTTTTGCATACTCCAGCTTTCGAAGACTGTGTAAGACAGTACTGAAGAGGTGTGGTTGAAAGGTTCACAAAGTTGCCTTACAGAATCTGCATCCTCAGCAGCGGTTTTGCTGAGGAGGACTATATTGCTGGACACGTTGATAGTCTCCCCTGCTTTCACCCTCGGATATGAAGTGAATGTACTCGAATTTTCTCGGTCTCTGTGCAGAGGGGATGCAGCTGAGAAATCACACCCTGCACGAAGTCATCGTCACTTCTCTGCCTTGCGAGCCGGAGCTCCAGCTCCCAGCCAGGTCTGACAGCAAACGAGTGCGTTGCTAAGCACTACAGTTAGGCATAGGATGTACAGAGGGGGGCAGTGAGGATTCAGCAGCAGACTTAAATCATCATTGCTGAGCAATTGAAGAAATACTTGGCCTGGGAAGTATTGAGTCTTTTCAGACTTCAAATAACTGGTTTTTTTTACCTTTTGTGTTCAGTGTTTGCTGTTGCTGTGTTGTGGTGGAGCTGGCTGGGTACCTCTTTAGGGTAGGTGGCCTGTCAAGAGTAATTAAAAAAACAATTGAGGCAGACCTTAAGGAATCTAAGTCACCCGATGTGGCCAGTTTGCAGGTACCTGCTCTAGGAACGAATGGGGATGTGTCAGAGATGGCAGGCTGGTTGTGGGATGTGTGGGAGGGGAAGGGGCAAGGTAGATGAAGTAAGAGCTGTAAAAGAAGAGCCATACAATGTCAGATCAAAGGTCTGCACCGTCCAGTATCCAGCAGATCTCAAATATAACAGATAGCTACAGAAGAACTTGGTGAGCAAGTACTTCATACTTTGTGCATCTGTGAATTACTTTTTTTGAGTTGGCAAGTAGTATGTTTGTATTTAGTAACTCTTGATGGATTATTCTTTTCTTCCACAAATGTCTGTCACCTTTAAGCCTTGTATGTAGCTTAATGTTAGTCAATTACTCTATTTTTGTACAAATACCTAAATTTTTTAATTCCAGTATTCTTAGCAACATTTTATTGTTCCTTTATTTTCTTCTTATTCTGTTTTTCTTCTGCTGGAAAAACTTTTCTAAGCACAAGATGTTTTCTTTTACAGTAACTTTTGTAATGAGAAAGAAAATGTTGTCCCTTTATTGTACGGGGAAATATATCTCAGAGTGTACCATCTCTGTGGAGGAATTACGTATGTTTCATGGCAAATGTGAAGCAGTTGAGGAAGAGGTTCATTTACTTACTGCTGTTCACCAGAAGGAACCCAAAGCCCTGTATTTTCTTAGTGCTAAGAGAAGGAAGAGGTGTAACTATATCGTAATTAGCAGTACAAAAGGCTTGAGATTGAGAGGCACAGAACCAGGGCTGGATGGAAAAGGAGCCTGGCAACAAATGGGAAGAGGAACAGATGGAGGCATAGGTTGGAGGAGAGGGAAAGCAGGTGTTAGAACAAGGGGGGAGGACCTGGAGAAAAACTTAAAGATTTCTAAGGGCAAGGAGTCAGTACAAGGAAAGTGAAGGATGAGCCATTAACAAAATTTGATAAAGAAGATAAGTTGTACGGAAGACAGCAAGGAGGGAATGGACATAAGGTCAGGAGCTGGGTGGAAAAGATGGGTAAATGAAAGCTGGATAGAATAGGAACGGGAGAGAGTCCTAGGAAAGCTGAAATTGTATGTGCTTTTAGCTGTATTGAGGATCTCTGTAAATCTGATTCTTCTAATGTGTTTGAGATCCATCCTCAGTGAGAAAAATTAATCTGATATTTCTCATTTTGAAACAGTTTCCTAAATTCTCTGTGTCTGCTTGTGAAGAGCAGGTCTGTGGAGACCATGACTAGTGTTGCACTTAAGAGAGAGGGTTGTGGCACTGCTTTCTTTAAGGTTTGGATATCACTGGTTAATAAAGGTCTATCAATCTATTTATGAGCCTGCTACAGACCATGTACAGAAATTTATGAAGACCTCAGGAATTATTTATGATGCATTTACAGCATAAATAGCTAAGGTGTCAACTGTGATTGTAAAGTTCTTCCTCTACTTTTGCACCATGCTTTTCATTTAATATGGCTTTGTTCAGCTAAATGATTCATAATTAAAATAGGAAATGATGGAAACTTAGAAACAAACCAATCCTGTGATGGCTTTTAATAGCTGTAATAAAATATTGAGAATATAGTGTCTGCCAGTGTGGTGTAGACACACGGACTGTCTGTGAGTGTGATGTTAGAGCTAGTTGAAAGTGAATCAGGATTAGAAGGAGACTTCTGGAAATAAAGGGAGAAAAAGTGGAAATTTTGCAAGGCCTCATTTTGAAAAAGGGTATTTTTCTTCTAGCAGTTTTAGATTTCCAGCCTGGGGTAGAATTCACTGTAGTTGTTCCCTGTAATATTAAACCTTTTTATCCCTGTATTTTCTTAACTCAATTAAGAAGAGAGTGTGTATGTGTATATATGTATACGTTGTAAAGAAAAATTGTTCTGAAACTGAGAACATGAAATTGTTGGTCTGGCATCAGGGTAGATCTGCACAAACAGATGTGTCTTGGACCAGATAGAAGATGCCATCAAAAAGTCACAACAATCATTACTCCAGGCTCTGGATTTTACAATTCATGACATAAATTGATCAAGTTTCCTCCTCATACACGTCAGACATTTTGGTCAATTGTTAATGGAAGGCAAGAGTTTTAGAATCCCATTACACCAAAGGCAGTAATCTTTCATGTGATTTTTCAGCTGCAACTTTATCATGGCCCCTTTATGTACATTTATTCCTCTATCAATATTATTTTTCAGCTTGAATGTATGTTGTCTGGGTATTTTTATGGATAGCAATTGTGTAATAGTTTGCAGCTTTCATTTCGGAAAGCCAAACAAAAGCAGGCTCAGATAGACTTACTGTTCTCACTACCCCAGTAGTCTTACTCCATGCCCATTCCACAGCAAATACCTCTTGCGGAAACACAAGATGTTACAAATGAGGATATTTGCTTGAAAATTGTATTTGCTGTTTCCACCCTCAGATCATGCTGATGTCATGTGCTATCTTGCGATAGACTGCACTGCTGGCTTCCTTGTCAGCAGTTTCCAACTGCTAACATGTTGTCACAGTTTTAGCAATACTAATAATGATCTGTTTCTACTGACAAAAGATGACTGAGAATGTTTTTGTGAACTCGAATAGTTCAAGCTAGATAATTGTTTAAGTGATGTTTAAAGAAAAAATAACTTTTTTTTTTTTATTATTTCTTACTCTAGAAGATAGATAAAGCACCAACTCTTTTTGTCAGGTAAGAAAGTTGATTTATTTCTGGTGTTTCTGGACCCATGCAGAATTGAGAAACTGCTGAAGGAAGAAGACAGAGCAGGGAAGGCAGAATGCAACCCCCTGTTTCCTTCAGCTTCCCTGCCAAGGAAAGATTTCACACTTTAAATAGTGCATTAGAATTAGACAGGAGAAACCGTTTTATTTACTAGCTTCTGCATGAGATGTTTTACTGGCAATATTAAATTATCTTTTTCTAGACACAGTCTAGAAGTTTCTCTGCACTTGGGAGATTGGCATGAGAAATACAGTAACTAAATTTTCACTGATTTTTATGGAGACTGTCATTTGAAATGTGAAACTGGAATTAAATCAAATGCAGTATGTTAACAGTAATTGTGATACATGGCACAATGAAAGTTTTGGTATTTTGTTTTGACTTACCTCTTCTAAGCCAGGCTGAACCTTCTTAGTGTTCAGAAGTTTCTTGAAAGTGTCCTGATGTTGACCTCCTGAAAAACCCCATTGTTACTATTTGTGACTTCTGAATTGTTCTGAAATGCTGACTTCCCCTGTTATATTTGTTCCTTCCAATCTGCCTGGAAACAGAATTTGGTAATTTGTGGATGTGTAGAAAAATAAAATAAGGGACAAAAGGAAAACATCCTAATATTTTGCAGCCTCTAGGAGGCCTGGTGGGAACCTGACATCAGTATGTCATCAATGCAAATACTTAGTTCTGGAGTTCTGGCCTAGATGTGTTACTATTCTGGACCATGTGTTACTTGGAATATGCGTTAACTTGGACTGTACATGGATTACTTAAGCACACACTGGAATACTAATTGAGTTGCCCAAACCTCAGGCTATTCTTTTGAGGATAATTTATTTAATAGTATAACATTGACTGCAAGACTCCTGAATAATTATGAAATACCTTTATTCTGTTTTGGTAGTTATAAATGCCATTGTACCGTATCCTTTGATTCTGTGGGGAGCGGCACAGTGTAGGAACCTCACTGGAACAAATAATTTTTTTATTATTGTTTTTTTCCTGGTAGGCATGACAAGACCTTGCGTTTGTGGGCCTCTATCCGAAGACATTATCTTAGTAGCACTAAGCTTGGCAGTGTACACTTGCTTCATGCTAAATTCAGTGCATAAATGAGATTTCAACAGTGCCTGAAAAAGTCAGTCAAGGTTTGAAAACTGAAATTAAGTGTAAGGCTCAGTATTCTTATGTTGATCTCCATACCAATGTAAATCCAATACCATCAGAACAAATTTTGCCACAAAGGCCTAAGATAATACTAAATTTTCTCACTCATGTTAAATACAATTGGCTTACTGAGCTGCTTGCAGAAATGTCATGTAATAGGTACAATCAGAAGTGTAGTTAGCAGATTTGAGCGTTCAATAACTGATGTTCCTCATTGTGTTTTTTTTCTCCTTCCCCTTTGATTTGGTGAGAAATGCAAATTGCCCCCATTTTTGCATCAGTTTCACCTTTGGGCATGAATCACTTATCAAATACCAACCTAGATACTGGTAGAACTGGGGATGTCAGAGAACCACATGCAACCTCCCTGAACACAGAGCGGAGAACAGAAGAAATCCATGTGCTCTCTAATGTGGCCATCTGTACGTCTGAAATCCAAATTTTGCAGATGTTCTGTAATATCTTGTGGAGGAGGATGAGAAAGCTTTAGATGCAGTTTGTCCCTCTGTTAGGGAGCGTGTGTCTTTGTGAAGGGAGTATGTGTGCGAAGCAAATGCACATAACATCATTCTGAAACAGGTAAAAATTCCTTCATGCTGCAGGGAAAATTTCACTTGCTACTGGCCAAAGGTGTTTCATGTATCAGTTTAACAGCTGGTCCTATTTTATTGATATTGAAATCCTATCCTGCTTCCCAAAAATTCGTGAGGTTGGAGTAGACACAATTCTAATTGTGTTGCATAATAGAAATCATACTTGCGAAGGAAAATTTTTTGACAATATTTGTTCATGTATTACACCCATATTATCTACATGCGCTATATTATTTTTGTGTACACTATAGTGCGTGCTAGTCCATGTATTCCTCTTCTGCCTGGACCCTGAAAAGTGGAGTGGAAAGTTCTTTTTAGAACTAGGCAAGCAGAAGTTATAAGCTTTTGTTATCCATATACCTGTACCAGTAACCATTCAGCCCTTTACAATCTGGATGTCTGTGTCAGAAGTCATATTTTCCTGCCTTTGGAAACTCTGGTAGAGCATTTATCTTGGATCATAAGTGTTCTGGCCTTTTGTGAAGGAAAGGGAATTCTGTCAAGGAAACATTGTACAGTTTGGAGTTGCCGCGAGATGAAAAAATTAAGGCATCGTTCATGTGCTTCTGTAAAATTCCATAGACTGCATTTTCTTCTGCTGTATTCCCTTAAGCACATATGGTATACACCATATATTGAAAGGAACTTACTTGGGAGGATATCAGATTCATATCAGGACAGTTTCTTATGCAACAGAAATTCTCCAGTGGCCATTATCAATCAAATAATTAATTATGACTGATGCTGCAGCAAACCAAAGATTGTTATTTCACAGGTAAAAATAATCCCTTGCCATGACCATTTTAATATACCAAGTAAGAAAATAGAATTCTTTGTCTCCATGATTCTTAACCTAGATTTAGTGTGCTGCAGAGATATTTCTCTGACATGTTCAATGATGGCAGAAAAATATGTGGTGGTGCATTAAAAGCTGTAGAGCAAAGGAAGTTTGGGGAACTTAATCAGAGCCTAAGGCAAGAAAAGGATGTGTAACACTGATATGTACATTTTGCTTTTGCTGTAGTTAATGAAAAATGTTATGCCAACACTGTGTTTTGTCCCTTATGGTTTAGCAATGCAGAACCAATCCTTTTTATTCTTTGTGTTTTATGTTTTTCTTCTCTTAATGTTACTTAATCTGGAAATAAAAATGTTTGATTTCTGCCATTCCCCTTGGCTACTTTTCTTAAAATGGTGCTTAATTGTTTTCACTTTAAAGGAATGGTGCCAGTTTTAAAGGTTTATGATATTTTCATGGATTTTGTTTTAAGATTGCCTTTTTTTATAGGCCTCTCCTTGACACCTGTCATAACATTAAGCTTTTCAAACTTAGCCACCATCACTTTGAGAGTAATTGTTAGTGAATTGTCAGGTTGCCACAAAGACCAAGTTTCCTTTCATTGTCTCCTAGCAGCACTAATCAAGACAATTCTTTTACTCAGCACACTGCAGTAAATGCCTCCTCTTATTACACGTGTCATCAGGAAGATTTGAATGAACCCTGTTGGTTTTGTTGGGAGTGATGGATGTTTACGTTCCTAATTTTCCTTGTGTAACTGCCAACTTCCGTTCTGATGCTTTGAGAAGGGGCATTTAGAGAACCATTACTGTTCTCCAATGGACTATTTAGTACCTCCTTCTGCTCCACAGGGTGGGGTTGGTTTTCTTTCTTTTCTTTGAGATACAGATGCTGCTGCTTTTACTTCAGGTACTGGTACATTATTGATCAAAGCTCAGAGAATGCAGAAGTAGCATTTGAACTGAAATTGTATGGATGAGAGAAATTAACTGTTGTCAAAAGCTTACTGTTTTCTAGTTCAGTTTCAAGATCTTAAGGATGTTTTTACTGGCACCATCTTAAAATTGTGCCAGACTCCATTTATCTAAGGAACGATCTATGCTTAGAATTAATAATCTCTCAGCTTTTTTTTTCTTTAATGTTTCTCTTCAAGTTTTGTTTGGGTTTTTTGTTTGTTTTGGTTTGGTTTTGGGTTGGTTTTTTTTCACTTAAGTTTATGCCAAATTTCCAGATTTCATTTCCATTAAATGTGTTGAACAGTTCTATTTTCCTACTCTGTTGTCTGTTGCAGTAGGTTGCAGTCAAATTTTGTTATAGCTAATTAGAGAAAACTTGTTTCAGCCCTTTGAAGATTGTCCTCTCCTTCATAGCATGACCAGTGTTAATTCTGAAGACCACATTCACCTCTTGTCTAGAGCACAAAGACCGATGAATTGACTGCTCCTGAGGTTATGGTTCCTGACCTGAATAAAAGAACAATAAATCAAAGTATGTTCACTGGCATTGAAGCAGACTCCAACTGTGTGGAATAAACATGCCAGTTCCAAATTGTAATTTTGCTAAAAATAGTTCAGTTTAAAAATTTTGACAGTTGTAAACTTGAAAGATCTAGGCACGCTGTCCATCTTGCTGTCTCATATGTTCTGTCAACGATGCATATTTTGAAAATAAAACCAGAAAAATGTTGAACATCCTTCATTCTTTGCTGGGTGTGCCCATCCCTCTCCTCAGCATAAGGAAGCACAGATTTAATAGTGATTTTTCAAAGGTGACTTCTTCAAAGGTGATTTTTCAAAGAAGAATCCTTCTGTGAGTGGTGGCTCTGTGACAGGTAGAATTTTGTATCCGTATCTCCTCTTTATCACTTCCCTTTTCTGGGTCTGTCTGTGTTTTCAGGAAACAAAAGACAAATTAGTAACTGTGTTAGAGTTCACTAGTTCTTCTAGGGGGCACAGTGCGACTGCTCTGGTTTTATTCATACAGACATGAAAATTTTACTGTATTTTCTGCAATCAAGATTTATCACTTAATCTGTAATTCTGCCAAGCTCTATTCAGCAAACATTTAGGTGTATATTTAATACTAGCTACGTTGTTTGTCCTTCAGCTTCAATAGATTGTATGGGCACGTTAGACTTAAAACCATATTTAAATGCTTAGATGAATTGGGGAGCAGTTACATCACAATGGGGAAAGAAAATAAAGTAAACTTTAAAATCTGTGGGTTAAAGTCTGTTGGTAATGCCAAACTTAACTCTTCAGGTGGCCGTTTCCCTGCCAGAGACGTATGTGGTGTTATATATTGCTTTAACACCAATTAATTGCTCTCTGCCTCACAAAATGCCTGAGGTTGAACCACACTTTGCTGCATCAGAATTCAATACTGCTATTGGTCTGTGGGGAGGAAAAACAGGAATTAGAAGAGACAAGAGCACTGGGGAGCAGTAATCTTTTATTTATGTATAATGCTGTACATTTCCTAACTGTACTGTGAGTTTTCCTTCTAACTCTCACTAATTACAGTGACTGGCATGTGGCATGTGATGGAGCCTCGGGAGAAGTGGGGATATATACAGCTGTTCAGAGCTGGCTCATTGCATTCCAGTTTGTATTTGCTGGCAGGCCAAGCTCTCTCTTTTCAATGAGAGAAATAGGGATGCTGCAGTTTGCTTCAAGTTGTGTTTGTTGCACAAAAGGAGACTTTATTAAAGGGAGCTGAATTACTTTCTGATTTAGCCAGAGGAGTTGTACATGCAGAATGGGAACATGGCTCCAATAAACTGGTTCCACTGAATTTGCAGAGATCCTTGCTTATATCTATCTGTTCCAGCTCTAAATCACCCATATATTGCTTATTCTGTATCATAGCTGGTAAAAAAGGTAATGTTTGGCCAAAAAAAAAAAAGATGGCTAAATATAGCATTAGGCACTGAAAAATACATAATTTCACCTAGAGCTATTAAGGTTTGTGATTTTTGTCTTTGTTCAGAGGAAGATAAGGAGGAAGCATATTTTCAAATCTTTACCGTTACTTTTTCAAGGTACTAAAATACTTGGCTCATTTTACAAAATGCATATTTGCCAACAGCCATATTTGCTTCATCATTATTAATTTAGCGAGCTCAGGAACAAGTCTTCCTAACTTTTAAATGTGTACCTGCAGAAAGTGGTAATGATATACCAGACTTGCTGCTCTTGAGGCTAGATTTGTACCCTTGTTGCACAATTTGAAAGAAAGCCAAATAAATTCTTTCCCACTCTTGGGAAATATGTGTTATCCTAAGTGCAAGACTAGGAGAAATGTGTTAATTGTTTGACACTTCGTCATTTACAGTGCTCATTAAAGGAGATAATGGTGATGCCACAAATACTGACCTGACAAAATTTTGTACATCCCCAAGGTGGCCACTGCTTTCTTAATATATAGGCAAGACTTTTCAGAAGATTCTGTAAGAATATAGTCTATCTATCTACAGTCCAATAAATCTTTCTTTGTTTCCAACTTCTTACCATGCATATGATGATAATATTCACATTTTCAAAGATGAAACTGTAGATAGACCACATCAGGGGACTACAATATTGCAACTGGTGAATATACTATGTCCTTGGTGATGGTGCAACATTGCTTGGTAATTTTTGTTTTGCTATTACAAAAGACATTTTGAATAGAGCAAAAACAAATATATTCTTTCTGTTTTCTTTTCCCTAGGTATCAAAGAAAAAAAAAGTGCTATTTTATTAAATTCTCTTTTGCTCTGAAGCCTTTCTTTAACAATTCTTTCAAATGGAGCCCAGGGATATCCTTCATCATTTCCTCTATTGGTTCCTTCTCACTGTAAACTTAATGGAAGCACTCAGGCTTGTAGTGAAGAGAAAACCCACAGGCGAGTGACAGAAGCATCATAAGCTTCAGGGAGCTAGTTTAACATGGTTAATTAAAGGGGTGATCAGTTCAGGGCAGCACCAAGTGTGAACGATTGATAGACAAATCTCTAAAGTCAGTCTCTAGATGAATGCTCTAAATATGAGAAAAGGCCTCTCAACTTATTGGAGACTACACATATTTATTAGGGGGGAGAAAAACCCACAGCAGCAACTCAAATTAGTACATGGAGCAAACCCATGTGTTTGCTCTTTCCTGCCTTAAATTTTGGTGCCCTAGTTGTGCAGTGCATTGCGTAGGTTATTTGAATAGATTAGCTTTGGCTTAGTCCCTTAGCTTTGGTTTAGTCTCAGGTTTCAGATACAAAACAACAGCACAAGTTGCATCTGAAACTCAACTTGCTTGGATTTGGGCTTAATCATATTTAATGTTTTCGCTGAGGAACTTCATGAAAAATTGAGAGTGCGCTAATGAAATTTGCCATTTACACAAGTTTAGGTGGTGCAGTCAGTAAGGAGGAAGATTAGAGTGTTTTATGGGAAGAATTTAATGACTTTGAGATGTAGGGTAATAAAGTAAGGATACAGTTCAGTTGGACAAAAATACTAGTTAATATGCTTACAGAGGAATAAAAGAATTCTGCATTAAAGAGGATGCACCTCAGTTTCCCAAATGAAGACTGAGGTCTCCTTGGCAAACCTGTCTCAGTCAGATGCCATGCCTGTTGCAGATGTGCCAGTGAGTGATCAGGCAGTCATTTCTTTTGACCAGTTACTTGAGCCAATGTGGAGAGAAGCAAATCCTGGAGAGCGTGCAGAAAAGCACAAGTTAAATACAGAGTACGAACTCAGCAAACAGCAGCAGCTCTGTGTTTCAGGTCTTTCTGAATCTGCAGTTGGTGGCAGAAGCCTGTGCTGCCTCCCCAAGGGCTGGTGGTGTCCCTACCCCCTCCTGCCACTTCCCTCGTCCTGGCACTAGCACCTCTCTATCTGTGGGGTGAGCTGTCACAGTCAACTGAGCTGGCTAAAAACTGACCCAACAAAAGGAAGAGGACAGTCTTTGTTCATCTAGTTCAGTTGTCTAATCTAGGTTGCCACATTAGGCAAGGACGCTTTTGCTGGCAAGGGCCAGCCAGAGAGGCTGGGCAATGTGGCACCACTTTTGGCAACCACAGGTTTATGCAGTACTAAAGTGACTGTGTTACCAAGGTGCAAGCAAAGACTTTGCATCAACTCTTGCACATTTATCAGAGGGTTGCACTAAGCCTGGTGCTACCTGAGTGAATATATCGGTGTATGTTGTCATGCTGCTACTGCCTTCCACATCTGAAGCTGCTGTTACATAGGGACTCACTTCCCAGCTTACTATATAGAGCTTATATTCAGTGGAGTTGTGTATTTGTACTTCGTTGTACTATATGTGGTAAAGGGAAACATGAAACAGAAAGGGAACATGTTGAGGCCCCACATAAATCAGAGAACCCTATCCCTTCTTGTCACCAGGCAGCAGGAGGGGATTTCAGAGAAGGGGGGGAATGGAAACAGGTACTTGCTTGGCAAATCCGGCAAATCCCCTCCCAGCCTCTCCTACCTTCCCAGTTACCATTGCAGAACAGATACAGAGTCCTGCAGGAGGAACTGGCTGTTGGAGAGGAGGATGATACACCAGGCCATAAATGCCAGAAAGACCAAGTTGCCATGGCATCACAACTGGCTCCAAAAGGAAAAGCAGACAGGTCATTGTGGTGGGTGACTCTCTACTGAGAGGGGCCAATATGCCATCCTGACCCACTTCACAGGCAAGTCTTCTGCCTTCCTGGGGCATGGGTTAGGGATGCATTGGACAAATTTCTTGCCCTAGTAAACCTCTCTAATTATTACCCCTTTTAGTATTTCAGGTGGGTAGTGATGAAGTGAGTAGAAAGAACACAAAATCAATTAAAAGAGATTTTAGACCCTTGGGATGGCTGCTTAAGGGATCAGAAATGCAAGTTGTGTTCTCCTTTATCCCGTCAGTGGCAATCACGATTGAGGAAATTAACAGAAAGAGGCAACAGGTCAGCTCGTGACTCTGTGACTGGTGTTATCAGCAAGGCTTTGTGTTTTTTGATCACAGGTTGCTATATGAGACACCTGGCCTGCTGGCAGTAGATGGGATGCACCTGTCCTAGAGGGGCAAAACAATTTTGAGGGCAGGAGTTAGCAGGGCTTTAAAGTAGATTTTGGGGGGGGGGAGGGAGGGTAAGGGGAGGTAACTGGGCTTATTAGGATTAACTCCAATGGAAGCATGCCAGGTCCTGAAGGATGAGGACTGTTGCTCTGCCGTTTCATCTGAGAGAAGGGATAGACACTTAGAAATCATGGAAGCACCTGTGAAGGGTCTGGTAGGAAATAGGGCCCACACTCACAAAAAGGTGTTGGAATTATTAACTCATCTGAAGTGCATCTATACAAATGCACTCAGTATGAGCAACAAGTAAGGGGAAGCCATGGTGCACGAGGAAAACTGTGACATAGTGGCTATCACAGAAACACGGTGCGATGCCTCAAATGACTGGAGTGCCACAATCGATGGCTACAAGCTCTTCAGGAAGAATAGACAGGAAAGGAGAGGCAGTGGAGTGGCCCTGATGGTGGGATTGAAAGTGTTTGGTTTAGGATAGGGGCCAATAAAGCTGATATTGCTGTAGGAGTCTGCTAAAGACCTCCCAAACAAAGTGGTGAGGTGGATGAAGCTTTCTAATAGCAGCTAGGAAAAATCTTGCAGTCACTTGCCATTGTTCTTTTGGGGGACTTTAACCTCCTGGATATCTGCTGGGAATACAACACATCAGAGAGGAACAATCTAAGAGGTTCCTGCAATGTGTGGAGGATAACCAAGCAGGGGAGGTGCCGCCCTGGACCTGCTCCCTGTGAACAGGGAAGAACTTGCGGTGGAATATGGTGTAGGGGAGAACTTTGTACAGTAGGGCTGATGGTTGCACTCAATGATCCCAAGGGTCTTTTCCAACCTGAATGATTCTATGATTTTTCATATGGTATTTTGAGTCCTATAAAGCTTCCAAATAAGGATTTACTTATTTGTGTAGATCACACCTTTTATTGTCCTGGATTCAGCATGGCACAAATATGCTGGGACTCTGAGCCCGGTGCTGTGACACATGGCTTTGAGATAGGGTGCACTTGTGAGTTGAGTTTTTACTGCCTAATCTTCCCTTGGGTAGAAAAAAGAAGACTGAGGGAGGAGTAAGGAGAAAATGACAGTAGCTCAGGGGGAAATTTAGCCAGGACACCAGCCTTAACAACTAGGTTGCGTAGGAGCTTGTCATTCTGCAGAGCAAAAGGGTCTAGTTTTTATATTTTGCCTAAAAGACAAAGCCTTTGGTGTGTCTGGGCTCCTTTTAACACCATGAGGATTATCAGTACAAACTTAGAAATAAGAATGTCACAAATGAGATCGCTGTCACTTACTAAATACTTCATAACAGAGCCTCGGGGAGTTGAGAAAATCAGAATTTAGTAGCATCTTTGTTCTCTCTTTAAGCAAACTGGCAATAGCTGTTGAAATGCTGCACCCAAAAATCATATAGCACAGTAAGAGATACTTTCTGTCTTCAAAAATACGCTCAAAGTGTGGTGAAACCTGGAGGGGAAAAAGGGGAGTGTGATTAGACCTCATGTCCTTCAAATGATTACTTGAACTTCTCTTCCCCTTTTTCAAAGTGAATATGCCAAAAAGAGAGCAAAGCCTTGTAATTTCTTCACTGTGTTTCATTATGACACAGAATGATAAAACAACTGTGTCAAAGGAGAAAGCCCATATTTTGTGAGAGAGAGCAGGTAAATGAAAAGCCAAAAAAATAAATGTACTCTATGTGTGCCAAGCTATGATGTCCTCCAGGCTTTCTTTGTAGTCCAGCAGCATTCTTGTCCTCCCAAGTGCCATAGACACAGTGTCTCCACATGCCCTTTGTGGCTTCCTGGGAGAAGGGATGCTTTCCTCCACCTCAGAGACTTGGCTCAACATCGAGCTCTTCCACGTCTTAGCATTCAGACTTCCATGGTTTGC
Organism: Nycticryphes semicollaris; assembly: GCA_013400055.1. Classification (NCBI taxonomy): domain Eukaryota; kingdom Metazoa; phylum Chordata; class Aves; order Charadriiformes; family Rostratulidae; genus Nycticryphes; species Nycticryphes semicollaris. The sequence continues at coordinate 789,414 of VXBJ01005512.1, read as the reverse complement.
TGGGTTTGTGCCCTCGCTGGGGCTCAGCCCGCGGGTGCTGGGGCTGAGCAGCCGCTTTCCTGTCCAGGTGTGAAGGCCACCAGGGGTCCCACGGGGGAGGTGAGTGGAGCCTTCCTCCTCTCCCTTTTTCTGATCATTGTGGCAAGTGGCTTTGTTCAGAATCTAGTGATTTAACAGACCCACTTTAGGTCCAGAGTAGTAACAAGTACAGAGGTAAGGACCCACATAGGATTTTCTGTGTAGTGACTGGAAAGATGGTGACAATAATGAAAGGTTGAGGTGTGAATCTGGGGAAAATGTTTCCATGTATTATTTCTTTATGCATTAAGAAAAAACAAAATTAAAACATCCTGGGAGGAATTAAATTATTTCCAAGAAAATATTTTGAAATACTGGAGGGGAAAATATTTGGATTGCACTGTAAATAATGGGCATTTGCTGCACAGACCAAGGATGTTGAGTCTATGCTCTTTCTAGGATATAAACTGAAATAGAGAAGTCTTCTGCTCCAGTGGTATACAGAGCTTGCGTCCATTCCCAAACCAAAATGTAAAGGCTCTAATAAGCAGTGGTAAAGCTCAAAAGCACATTCATTATCTCTGGAGATAAGTACACTTCTGCAATATTTTGAAAATTATTTCGTTTTATTTTATTACAGTCTTTGACCTGAAGGAACGTTGTCTCTGGAATTTTGTCTGCCTCTCCTGGTTGCATCATTTGGTTTAATGAAGTGCATTACCTCCTCTCACAAACCCTGTTTCTGTGAGGTTACTTGGCAAATAAAAAATAAAAAAAAGAGAGAAAGACAAGGAAATCCTAAATTTCACTGGGACTGCTGCTCTTGTGCTAGTTGTTTGTTGCCTTAGGGCTGAATTTTAATGTACTTTTAAATGATCACAAATAGGGCTTTTTAGTTGTCATTAAAACAATTATAGTAGGATGACTTAACAGTTCGGTCACAATCGCCATGTCTAGAAAAGCCAGTTTACAGCAAAGGCAGCGGAGGTCCTGCCTAAAGTAAGAACATAAGGGAAGGTGAAGTGTAAAGGGGTTTTAGGTGGAAGGTTCAACTTGTATGGTGGGCAGAGAAGGAGGAACAGAAAGGTTCTGCATTTTGGGTGCCAGACTCTTTTGAAAACTGTCAAAAGGTTTTACTGGAGGTCCAGCCTCAGTTGTGTGTTCCGAGCATTTTAATATCTGAGCTACACTAAGAATTATTAACCCTAAATGACTTGAAATGACTTTCAGCTGGACAGATTAAAAGTACATTTCCCAGAAAGCTGGGAGTAGTGAAATAGCCTGTTTTATTTCTGGCCATGTTGGCGCGGCACTGAATTTGTGATTATGACTGGAAGTTACTGGCTTGCATTGGCCTTGTCATTAAAGTCTGACCCTACGGTTGGAATATGAACTAATGAACCAATTCCAGACTGTATTTAAGTCTGCTTCTCGTGAGAAGACGTTCATATTTCTTTTCCTGTAGTTGCTCTCTGGAGTCAAGAAGAGCGAAGTTCTTGAAGGCTGACAGATTGTGCTTTGTCCTTTGAGTGCTCAGGATGGAAGCACACAGATGTCTCTGAGTGCAACCTTCCATTTTGATGAATCCGTCCTGATCGTTCCATTTGGGTATAGATTTTTGTCTTCTTTGAAGGTGTTCTCCCGCTAATAGAATACACCCTATGTGATCTAAGTTTCCTAGTCTCCTGTGACTTGGACATTGATAAGCACTGGGTGGAATAAAAGATCCCTGTTCCATTTGGGGAAAAAACTGGGTGGAAAAAAAAAAGCAGGGTGCTTTGGGATTGTTAATTATTAACACTTTTAATTATTTTTTTTAATTATTTACTCTGCTTGCTGCTGTAATAGCAGCAATGTCCTTATATGGAGCAAGTGTGGCTGTAGGGGATTTAGAATGTGCTTGGTTTTGCTTTTGAGCTTGACAGCCATTTCTCACTTTCCATAATAATGACAGTTAGCTAGGGAAAATGAGGAATATTAATAGATTTTGAGTGCTGTGTTTCTAGAGTAAAGACAGAAAATGCCTTAGCAGGAATAAGAAAGGAAGAGAAGAAAGGATTATTCCTGTTTCCTGGTTTCTGGTTCATTCTTGTTTGCAGTCTTTTATTTATACTGTTTTTCTAAAAGTAAATGTAATAAAAGAAAAAGTCTCCATCGTGATTTATTCTTGCAATTTTCCTAGGCTTGTAGGATTACAGTCTCCTCCTTCTCCTTTTCCTTGCAATAACCAGCAACTGTAAATCCAACTATACAACCTTTGAAAATAAAGGGGTTTTCAGAGGAGAACTGAATCAACCTTAAACTTGCATGTTAAAAAAAAAAAAGTACAGACCAAGAAGCATGGGGCTAGTGAAGCTCAGGAAGTATTTGTAGCGTGTTATTTCTAGATGAGATCTGTCCGAATGTACTGCAAAGTAGACACCGGCGCTTGGAGCTGATTGTTCTCTTTATAAAGCGATGAATTTCCCTGAAAGTGCTTGGAGTTTTTGGATATATTTTTTCACATTTTTACTTTCATCTTGGATTTTGCTTTTTTTGTTTTAATGTTAAACTTCTATCTGCACTTCATCTGACAGACGAGACTGTAGCCCATTTTCTGAAATGTGAGTGTTTGCTGCTACCCAAATATATCTTTGACAAGCCCAGTAGTTGTGTATTCATCTTATTTCTACTGCAGCACATAAATTCAGCAATAATACTGCATTTATCTTTTTCTTCCTTTGTTCTTTTTCTGGTTAAATAGGAGAAGTTTTGTGTAAAGATACAGTACACACATTACAAATACTATGATGTGGCGACACTTGTCACTTTTTCAGTAAATAGGTAAGAGGAAATTTAGAACGAAAATTTCTAGAAACATTTTTCTGTTCGCTTTCACACTGGTTAGTTTTTAAAAATATTAATTATGTTTTTTGTTTGGCACTACTGGAGTACCAAAGGGCACTTACGGAAAAACACTTTTAGGAATAGAGTTCTGACAGGGTGGTAACTGGTCTAGATTATTTAATGCCTTCAAAGTGAAAGGCCTTCTGAAAGGCTGGGGGGCAGGGGCAGGTTTTTATAACTCAGAAGTACTGAGTTTCTGCCAAGATAGTCTGAATCTCCTTCCTCTTTTACTACAAATTTGCAGTGTGAAACTGGTATGAACAAACAGAAAATGAGAATATGTACTGCTTTTCAGCAGGGTTCAAGTAAATCTATAGGGCTGCTAATATCTCCCTAGGTGAAGGCAATGTATTCCTTTTGTGGCTGAGGATTGAATATGGCATTCATTAGAGATTTTCAGTAAAATTTTGAACCTCTAAAATACCGTTTTACATCATCCCCATGTTCACAGAAACTATGATTATTTTACAATTATGCAGCCTGAGGTGCAGGAAGTGGCTCATCTAATTCTCTTTAATAGAAAAGTGCACCTGCCACGAAACCACAAATTGACTAACGCTATTTGACAGTGATAAAGAAGCAATTGCATAGATCATGAAGAATAAACTCATTGCTTGCTTTCAAAGAGTATCCTTAGGAAGAGGGCTAGGCAGGTCAGTGGGAAAGCTTCTACCAGTAACCACCCTGAGACAAGGGTAAGGTATATTTTGTTCAGGTAGTCTAAATCAGGAAACGATAAGGCTGCTGGCGTTGGAAAGTGTTTCTTTCTTTGTGTGTATTAAGAAGACTTGCTGCTAAAAATATACTTATGAGCAATTGAGGTGGTTTCTAAAACAATTCCAAGTTCTGCTATACAATTAGTACTTGTTGATGGTTGCACAAACCCCATCGCTTTCAGGATTTTTTTCCAGTCCCTGAACTGGTAAATACAGACAAGAGTTAAAAGTAGGACTGATTATTTCTTAGCTCTTTATTTCTTACTCATGCTTTTTGCCAGATAAACTGGGTATCGTTTTTTACTGGCTTGGAGTTCTTTTGCACTGGTAATTTTGTGGCATGATGCAAATACTCTTTGAAAGACTGGGAAAGTAAGTGGCATCTGATTTTCTGTAAAGGATGCAGAATGCATCAGATGTGTTGGCAATGGCTGAGAAAAATGTATCTGTAGCTTCTGTATGGTATTGACTCAGTATAGCTTGTTGCTTTACTATACATAGCAGTCGGAAGTGAAACACACAAGAGCTGGAAAGGACTTCTAGCCCCCGATTTGGTGTATTTAATAAGATGCTTTCCAGATAAGTGCAGAAGCTCATACCCCCTTGCGCTTTCTGTGGCCTCCCGTCATCCCCTTCCCATCACGTATATGAGGGACTGTGCAGTAGGGCTTCTGGGCCATTGGCTTTAGCTTCCTTGTCAGCTTCATTGCAGAGGGGGTTTTGTTGCTGTTTTGTTTAGACTGCGCTGGGCTTTGTTTTATAGATCAGGATTACAGCCTTGAATAATTCTTACTAGTAATGTCACAAAAATTTTATAGGAGTCAGTAAACACGTCTCTTATCTGGCAGTATGGTGTCACGCGTGACCCAAGTGTTTTTATATTGATGTAACATGTCAGGACAATTACAAGAAAACCTGAGCCACTCCCTGTTGGTCTTCCACCCCCCCTTCTCCCACACCCCAAAAAGGCAGCAAATGATTGCTGGGATTTTTCTGTGCTCTTCTGAAAAAAAAATGGTCTGTCTCTACATGTGCCATTAGTATTATGAGGACCTCAGCACTTTGCTGTATATGGTTTCCATTTGAGGTCTTTAGCCTTGGCTGGCATACCTTATAACAACAATCATGATCTGTTGCTGTGTTGTGTACTCTTAAGAGCAGAGAAATATGATATGGTGCATGAAAAAAAAAAAGAAAAAAAACCACTACAGTTTTTGCAGAGTGAGCCTTTGCATTGTAGTGGGTCCCCCTTTAGGGGAGGAACTGAGTAGTGTTACCAAATGGCATAAAGCAGAGAAACCCATGTGAGGGCCCATCCTGGCATATGGCTGACATGAAAAATGAGTAAAGCTTTAAGTTGCCTTCAAATACCTCTTTTTCTGAGATGTTTTTCTTCTTCTTCTGCAGGTGAAATATTGTTGAAATTAGTGTTTAGGAACTTTGCTGGACTTCGGTCAATTGCACTGAAATTTGTTACTGTCAAAATGTACTCCAAGTATCTATTCTGTTTTCTCCTAATTTCTTTGAAAACACTTTTCCTCTTTGAGAACTGAGTGCTGAAATCAGTAACAATTTACCACTATTTGCAATTGCAAATTTGGCTGCAATTTAGTTTTATACTGGTAGTCAGGAGCTGCAGAATGAAAACATCCTTTACTGGTCATTAAGGGATTCAGACAGCTTTTAGTTTCCATGATCGTTGTTAATTTAGAGAGAGAGAGATGGAGTTTTCACAGGTAAGTGATTTGAAAGGTTAACAACAGAAATAGATCTGGCTGTTGGAGCTGTTGCGTCTGAATTGCATGCAGTATTTCAGTTACACGAACTGTCATAAAATATTAAGTTCTCCTTATTGCGGCACCCTGATTCAAAGGAGCTGTAGTTTTGACTGTGTTCTGCCAGGAGGGGGGCTTCCTGTCCTCACCTCTGTGGCGCAGTACAGCGTCATTCCATGGAGCAGTGTGTTGGACTTCAGATGTTTGGTGGAAGGGCTATTTCAAGAGGGATGATCTAAGCAGTGAGCTTGTCCCGTGAAGAATACAGATATCAAGAATCCCAGTGAACAATTTCTGCAGGGCAGTGTACTGCAGAGGAGCAGAAGCTTAATGTTTAAATGATGAAGTATGAAGTATTTTGCTACAAGACTTCACCACTTTTTTATGTAAAATATTGACATTTTAATGCTTCACCTTCTCTAAATACTACATTTCAAGACAGTCGTGGTGTAAAGTTGTCAGCTACTGAAATGTTAGAATTTATCATGGGAGAAACATTAACTTACTTCCTTAATTCTGTTCCTTATATGCTTTATTACATGTTTTATGTACTTTAGTTGTAAGATACCCCTTTTGTTTTGTGCCCATTACAAAAAAGGAAAGTAAAATTACCTGAATGATATCATGCAGCATATTAGGGATAGGATTTACTGACTAGAGCCAGCTATTAAACAACATTTCAGCATAGCAGGAAATTCTGCTGCCAGTGATTGTCCCTACTTTAGATGTACAGACAGATGAATCAAACTAAAGGTAATTTCACCCTGGTAGTGTGTGCTACCACATATATGTGCCAAACAAATGAAGTATGGATGTCTGCTGCAATTTTCCATTCCTCCCAACACCATGTCTGAACAAGACTGTTGCCACCAAAGGGATAAATTCTGCAGCATGCGACCTCTGTGATTTACACTTTCTTCTATTTATCTCCTTTTGCACTTTTCCTTAGATTTCATATTTCAGCTATTTGGAACACCTGGGTAGCTTTATATTGTTTTTATCATAACTGTATAAACTCTGGCAAAGTTGAATGGTCAAGTTCTCTCTGATGGCATAGCCCGTGTTGATGAGGGCAGTGCCACATCCCTTACATATCCATTGCAGACACCAGAAACAGCTATATCTGGGAATTTGGTCAGCTACACTTTGTGTTGGGTTGCTCTGTTGTAACCCAGCATAACCCCTGTCCAGATGCTTTTTGCAGGAGAAAAACATCAGGGTTGGAAACAGGGTTGGAAGTTTCATCTCATCTCAGGTGTTCCTGAGAGAGAGATATTTATTTTGTCTTGTCCTTTGTAGGCTGAGACCATCAGGCTTGCAGAAATGCTGCCTTCTCAACAAGTGAAATAATATTGAAAATGTGAGGAGCCTAAACACGATAAAATTTAAAACACAATATGCCCACCATGTTTGGAAGGCATAATCAGAGTCGGGAAAATGTTGTCCTCCCTGTATGGCCAGTCAACTCATTTGTCTCTCCTGGCTTGGACATTTCCTCAGAGCTCCATCATTTTTATTAAGGCTCCCTTCCAATACTGTCAGCTTCTGAGAGCTTGGAGAGTTTTCTCTGCAGGATCCCCAACAATCCTCAGGCATTTTTCACTTCTGGGTCTTAGTTTCCTGTCCATTTCAGAAATCCAAAGGTCCCTGAAGGAGTGAGTTTCTGGAGATTAGGATGTGACAGATAACCAAAGTCCAGTTCGTCACTCTTACATTCTTCTTCACTGTCTTCCAAAGGGAATGAAACTGTCTCATCTTACCGCTGAGAGGTAGATAAAATGCTGCAAAAGAAATAGAAGAGGCCATGGTGCTTTGGTGCTTGAAGGTACCCCACTGCGTTCCACACTGTCATTAACAGGATGGGGCTTAGACACCCGGCAAAAAGTCAGCCCTTCTCAAAGCTATTACTTGAATTCTTCCTTTCCTGCAGTCATCAAACAGGATTTCCAGAGCTGTTCTCTGCTATGTCAGTGTAACATCCTGGAGGTTGGGGTTTTTTGTTTTGTTTGGGTTGGGCTGAGCGTTTTTGAAACAAAACAGTTCTCACTGTGTAAGAAGCTCCTAAATGTGAGTTCTTGGTACAGTGCTGTGATTGAAGGGATACAAGCAGTGTCTCTCCTGGAATTTTGATTTTGTTCTGAAGTCCTATGCAGGTTGCCGGAAGCAAAGTATTAACAGAAGAGATGTTCTCATCTGTCTGTTCTAGTAACGTTATTGATAGAGTCTCTCCTTCAACTGGCCTGGACACTATAACTGCATTCTGCTCCCTGCATAATACTTTCTGACATGTGAACAGCAGGTAGGAGTCCAAGTATGTGCTTTGTAATTCTGTCTTAAACTTAGTGAAAGTTATTAAACTTGAGATATTTGGGGGAAAGTGTTTCAGCCGCAACGTGTTGCTATTTTGCAGTGCAGTATCAGAAGTTGTACTACAGTATCCTGTAGTAGCAGAAATACAGAAAGGAGCCTCACAATGGCTGGTAATCTCATTCCTCCCCTCTCTTGGTCATATATAGCTAGGCCACCTGGAAGCAAATCCTACACGTGCATTATGTGTACTTTCCTTGTACGCAGGGCTTCGAACCTTCCTGTGCTCACATGCATCATGTTCATGGCGTGCTGATGAGTCCCCAGATCCAGGGATATGGGCTGAGAACAGTATTTGCCCCTGAAGCAAAACATCCATTGAAAAACTGATTCAGGGCTTCAGGACTTGACCTTAGGTATATAGATCTTGCCTTGGTACTATTAGAGAGCCTGGAACAGTGGTGCCTGGGGTTTCAAATGAAACAAACCAAGAAACAATCATTCATGATCCTCTGGTGCAGGGAAATAAATAAGTGGATGTTTGAAGCTGCCATTTCTCCTACCAGGACTTAATATCTGAAGGTTATTTCAGAAATGTTTTCATTTTATCACTAGAAATTTTAGCTTTTTTTGTTCCTTGCTCCTTCCCTTCCCTCACCCTCCTCCCCACCTGAGGGACAGGCATATATGAATAGTATAATTCATAAGTGTTTCACCAGAATTCATTAGAGCGAGGCTGAAGGTTTCATTATTCTTTAAGGGTGCATTAATAAAACTACTGTACGCTTGGGTTTTTTAATACTATGTGAATTATTCTGACAGTCAGTTTGCAAAGCCAACATATCAATCATTAAATTAAAAATGTAGTAATACAAATTAGTATGATTCAGGAGCTGTAGAACATGTGGAACAATATGCTCTCTGTTTGGAAACTAATACAGATCTGTCCTTCAAATGAGAAAAGATAGCAAGCAGAGAAATGCAAAAAAGAAAAAAAATGCAGTGAATTTATCCAGCTCTCCATAAAAACATCTGTTTCCATGTATCAGATACTATTAGGCATGTTTTGTCCAGATCTCTATTATCCTTTTAGCAAATATCGTGGCAATCTTTAATGATCAACCGTAATATTTGTTTGCAGGATGAGGTGTCATTTGTAAATTGTCTGACACGGTGCTTGCATCAAAGGAGGAGGCAGCACACAGAAAAAAAAAATCAAAACAGATGTCCCCACAATTACTGCTTTTGTTTGCATGACAGAAGACGCAAACCAAATATTTTGCAAAAAGCATATTGCTAACTCACTACTTCATGAAGTAATGCCTCACACAAGGTTGCATCAGCCCTCTAAGCCTAATCTAGCCTGCCCTTGAGGCTTCTGGTGCTCTGGGGAGAGGTACTGTATACGCTCCATTTTACGTGAGGAGAGAGAAATTATTTTACCCTTAATAAATGTGAGGGACTAGGTGAAGTAGACAGGACAGCTTGCTTTTTCACTTCCTTGAGCAGAAAGTTCTTTTCAAGCATTTTTTTCCTTCCTCTGCTGATTCTATGAAAACTGTGTGGCTGTGAATAAAATGTTGAATGTTTGAAGTTGTCCAGTGAATGTGAGATAATGAAGTTGTGACTGAGGTGCAGGACATTTTCAATGGCAAGCCTTTGCATTTTTCTCCTTTCTGAATTATGTTTCAGCCAAGCTGCTTTAAAGCAGCTTGCCCACACTACAGATAAAACCATGCTATGCATAGCTAGGTCTGATGTGCTTATCCGGTGCAGTGTGCTTACCCCAGTTGTGTCCACATAGCATTCGTCCTGGTGCATCCAATGTCAGCCCTGGTCCCTGTCAGCAGTAATCGTCTAGAATAGCAAAGTCTGTATCAGCCCATTCCTGGCCCCCGGCCACCTGCTCCCTACCGCCCTGCTTACTGGGGCTGGAACCGCAGCCGGGCTTCACACAGCAACACCCTTTTTAATATGTACTCCTCGGTGAAAATCCTGCCTTAATTCTATCACGCAAGCACAGTCAAGAGTGCTAGCAGAAGAAAACAGGCATAAAAAAAAACAACCAAAAAAAAAAAACCCTGTTCACAGCCGGGACGACATGTTAACGATCCATTATAGCCTCACCACTCGCATGACACGAGGAATCACGGTGTGTCTGACCTTTGCGGGTTTAACTGCGTGCAACCTTATGAACTCGTTAAAAATATCTGCAGTCTTCAGATATGAGATGCAACTTATTATTCAGGCTTTCTGCCTAACCACAGATTTAAAATCCCTGGGTATTTCTCATCTCTGGTCCTTTCAGGGCTGTAATTTTGATGCTGCCAGTGAGGATTGCAGAGGTAAAAGCTGTTTGTTCTTGTTTGCTCCTTATCTGTGCTATATAAGATGCGTGAAATATCACAGTGGTGGAATAAAGGCAATAATCGTTTCTAATAATGAAACTGTTCTGAAAGGAAAGACCTAGATTTCTTAGCAAGATAGTATGCTGAAGTATTTGCATAGTAACTGGGCTATAATTACAGATTCATCTCCTTTATGTCTCTTAGCTCTCAGGCTTAAGTAACCAGATCTTTAGAGCAGTCGCTCTTTTTCCTGGGAGGCTGGGTGTCAGGCAGCATATGTTAAGGCTGTGTGCAGCAGTACACTGACTGTGAGTAATGAGTGTTGATAAACTGTTTACTGAAGCTGGCTGAAATTCAGGATTTATGTTTTGTGGGGTTCTTGATAGTTCAGAAACATTTCCGTTTTCAAGCAGTAGTGGGATATGTTTTTGGGATTCCTCAGAAATTTTAATTTCTAGGATAAAAATTAGCTTAACTGACTTTCTAAATTTTGCAATTTTGGTTCTGGAATTTTTCATTGGTTTTATATTTCATTAGTTTTATGAAGCAGCAGCAGCAGCAGCAGCTGTTGAAGATACCAGCACAAAATAGCCAATACTTTCTTTTAAATTTAAAAGTCATCAATATCAGCTGTTACTTAGATCCCTCTGATAAAACTCCCTTGTCTAACTGGCTGTTTGACCGAAGAGCTCAGCCCTACGATACCAGGAGGTTGCCTGAGTGTTGTGATGTGGTGCATCACTCCCAGTCCCACACTTGTGATACAGAAGGTGTTGCCAGGCAATGCTGCTGCACAGACGTTTTTAGTTCCTTCTGATTGGTGCACTGGTACGTTTTTAGTCCCGCTAGAAAAAAATCCATTAACTTTTGGCTATGCCAGATTTTGGCTAAAATGAGTTAGGTAAAAGGGTCTTTGCCCCACCTGAAGTTAAGCTCTCTCCTGGATCTGGAGTTGCTCCTTGAGAACCGAGAACTGGCTGTGAGCTGAAAATCCCAGAAGATGGGATTGTTTGGAGGATTTTCATGTGCAAGTGTATTTGCAATCTCTGTGTTGCTGACTTTATTCTCCCAGAGCAACCAACCTGCAAAGCTTAGATATTTTCCAACTCTACAGGGAGATTGCACAGAAAAGGGACAGTACTATGAACTTGAGAGGCACAAATTCTGTGTCAAGGTGACTGTGGGGATCGTTCTTTCCTTTTAGGTGTGTGCCAGGATATGAACAACCTCTCTGGAGGCACCAAGAACACTCTTGTTTCCTCCTTATAGTCTGAAGCTGTTTGTGCATTTGTAAGTGGTGCAGAGCTTGGTTACAAAGGGGGCTTGTTATCCTCTTGTTCTGTCCATGACTGTTACATTTTAAAATATTCCTGGATTTAGTTGCTTCATGCACCTGGAAAGTTTGCATTTCCTTAATTTATATAAACTCATTACTACCACATTAGTAAAAGTACAATTCTTTTAGTTCTGTCTCTAGATACCAGTTGTCTGCCTCTCTCCTTCAGTCTGTTATCAGGACAAATAGCCTCCCTCCCCGAAGCGTGTCTGCTTTGTTATTGATTATCTGTTCATTCCTGCTTGTAACAAACTTGACTTTTTCACAGGTGAGCTGAGATGATCTTGACGGGTCTCAGATACTCAGTATGCTTCCCTCCTCAAGAGGAGGGATTCCACTGAAAGCAGAAAGCTAGTGTGGTTGCTGTGTTTTAGCTCCAAAATGGAATTAATCTTTGTGGGCTTTTCTTTTTTTTTTTTTTCCCCAGTGTAGAGTTGGTGATACCAGCTTTGATTACATCTCATCTGTTGAGAGAGAATATGCACTGCTAGGAAATAATGAAATAGCTAACTAGCCCTTCATTAAATAGTATGATTTGAAATAAGGGTGATTGTCAGAATGTCATAACCAATGAAGAACCAAAAAAATGAGATGTTCACTTGATATATCTGCTTGTTATTTGGGGTGAAGCAGGTGGAGGTATCCTTTCTGTATATTGTGGCTGTAGCTGAAATAGAAGGTTTGTCATATGTAACAAAGGAAAATTTGGAAAAATGTCATAGATTTCATGTCTAAGATCTATTTTAAAAGATGAGAAGCTTTCTGAAGCACTAATTAAACAATGCTGGAAACCGAAGGAATGTCACAGAATTTGAGAAAATGTGTATATTTTTTCTTGCTTAAAAGACGTAAAGAAGAACAACCAGGACACTATAGGCAAATTGACCTGACATTGATTCTATGTAAAATAACAAATCACTTGATTCAGGAGTTCATCAGCAAGGCTTGGCAGCTAAAAATTTAATTAATACTAGCATAGTTAGTCGGAAATACAGACCTTGTCAGACAGAAACTTAGTGTGGCTCTTTGGTTTTTTTGTTTGGTCTGTGTGGGTTTTTTTAGTGGATTATGAGCAGGTTGATACAGACAATTTAACTGACATTGAGTGTTTGAACTTCAGACCTTAATACTGTATGACATTTTGATTTAAAGCTTGAATTTAACTGGGTATCTTTTAAAAATTGATTAGCTGGTAGATCTCAAAAGGTAGTTGTGAAGACAGATCAGTAAGCAGTACTCTCTTTGTAGGGCCAGTAAGGGACTGAGTTGTGTCTAACACTTAATATTATCAGTGATTTCAATTGTCAATGTAATATTTTTGCAAGGGTTGTGGCCTTTGCAAATATTGGTGGAGTAGTAAGAAATAGAAGACAAGTTACTTTTATTGTGTCATCTGAGTTTGTTGGTCACTTGATCACAGTTGCAAAGAGCTGTCTTCAGTAAATCCAGTGCAAGATAACTTGTCTGGGAACAACGACCATGGACTCCACAGATCAAACACTTTTGAACGTACTCAGGTAAGGTTCAAGGGTTTGCTGTAAGAAAGCCCCTAAACATGAGCTCTTGGTACAGTGCTGTGACTGAAATAAAACAAGAACCTTTAGATAACTGAAAAAAAATGTTTAAAATGTGAGAAAGTGTTCTTGCTTCTGGGTACAACCTTACCAAGATTGTCAGAGCTTCAAGGGATACAGAAATACTGAGCAGAGTTTTTAAATGGGTTAGAAATGTTCTTGGGATTGGAAAGGAAGTTCACATTCAGTTTATGATTCAGTTAGTTTAAGAAGAGGCTGAGAAATCTCATGGCTGCTGTGTGGAAGTAGAAAAGGTGGTGGAGACGTGTTACAGAGAAGATGGACCTGTGCCTGGATGTTTCATGCATGTTCTTGAGCAAGCTCTTTTTTTATATCATATTTGTATGGTTTATGGTTAGTGCAGACTGACTACCAGATTGGGGTTGAAATACATTTTCTTCCACTTTTTTCTGATTATTTGATCGTGTGGGGTTTTACTTCTTTTTCTGTAGCATGGGTATATTCCCTCTACCGGGACCATGTATGCTTTGTAGGCTCAAGCTTTGGTCTCTCCTTTACCTATGTGCACGTTTTAGTACATTTAGACCTGAAATATTCTGCATTACTGAAGGTGTGGACTGGGCAAAATTTAACAATCTGAAATGCATAGAAGAGCAAACAAAACACATGATACAGCATGTGGTTCTGTGGAGGTTTAGATTGTGTAAAATCCAGAAGGATCATCCCTGGTAATGCACTGCAGAGACCTGAATAATTGTGTGTGACTTACATCACTCGGCAGCACTAAAAATGGATGCGTTTGGTTCAGTTCAGGCTGAATGATCTGGATCCATCCCTGTTGTAAAGGCATTGACTTCTATGCCCTTGCATTTTGGATTCTGTGTTATGTGAAAGGTCGGACCAGACATTTTCAGAAGTCCCTTCTGGATGAATTAATCTCTGAGTTTGGGATGCCTTTGAATGGTGTGGAAGTAACAATTAATCTAACAGACCCTGAACTGATTTCTTATTTACATAGCAAGTAATTCAATATAAAAGAGAACAGGTTCAAACAAGATGAAAGAAATGCTCCTTCTTTAATACATATACTATATGGCTCAGTGCCATTTCAAACTCCTTTAGATAGCTCTGAAATAGCTAGTTTCAAGAAATACCTACAAGGCTGCGAGCTCAGATCCCTCAAGCGATGCAGCTGTACAGCAGGGCCTCCACCTGAGCTGGCCAGCTCACGGCTGCAGAGCACACTGGCTGGATGGGCTACTCTCTTAAAGATCAAGTTGTGTGATGCAGACAGAAGACACTTTGATGTCAAGAACTATCATCTTTCATTTGAGGATATCAAAGCATCTAGATTGTATTAATAGAATCTTCTTGATCTAATGAGGGGAATGGAGGGAGGATGGATAATAATATTTCTACATCAGAAAAAAACTGAGGCAAGGCAGGTTCATCAGCCATAGAGTGTTTCAGCAGTGTAAAATATACTTACCTGATTTTTTATATTATTGCAGCAGAAGCATGAACAAAGGATGGATTTGGTGTGTGTATATAGTAGCCAACCCATAGAGCTTTTAGTGCTTTGTGCCAAAAATGCACTTTCAGAAACATCTCAGTAGGAATATAAACAATAGTCTACTACAATAGGTAAGTACTATGCATTTCCAAATTAGTACTCAAACCAAAGAATGCATTTATTTAGCTGATAGGCTACAACAGTTCCAGTAGATACGCAAATATTTTTTATTTTATTTTTTAAATTTTTTTGGGGGGGAAGTTGTGGCAGGGACATGACACAAATAAACTAAAGATAGTGGTTACGTATATTAATGACTGAACTGACTGACATGGGATAACACAGTGCTATTAATGTGTCTCAACACAAGTTTAATACTACAATAAAATGCTAATTCAGACAAACCCCTACATTTAAACAACATTAAGGACAATGACTAAAACCCACAAAAGCGAGAGATTTTAGAGTGAAGGCAGTGAGGCTGTAATTACCTACATGCAGGCAGTGCTGCAAAACTGTGCAATAGGTAGCGTTTTTCCTGGTTATCCTGCTTCCATCAAAAGCATTAAAATTCTAGCAATATTAGAGCATGCGTATGAACTAGGATATTCTTCAAACTGTAAATTTGATTTTACTCATTTGTAGTTTAAATCTGAACTAGAAGCATCGTAGGTTTCCAGGTTTTCTTGAAGTAAAACAAACAAGTATCCTCTTTTTATTTTCTTCTATGCATTTTATTTACTTTTTTGATGTGCCTCGGGAAGATGACAAGATTAAATCTCCCTCATTGAAAGGATTTAATTGTGGCTGTGTTTAATTAGTTCCTATTAACTGACCCATGTGTGAAGGTTTTCTCAGCCAGGATAATACCATTTCAAAATGGTGCTTACTGAAACTTCCATTTCTGGAAGAATGGAGCCAGATTATGAACAGCTCACCACGCAAACACAGATCAAAAAATTCTTGATGCACAGCCCAAATATTTGTCTCTTAGGTTAGATCATGCATTTTCCTTTTTTCCATGTGAGTTTGTAAATCTGAGAAAGGGACCAGCAAATGCCAGTTGCTAGGATCTGTCAGATCTTGTGTCAACACCTGTTTTCTCAGGAGAAAATACTCAGCCACTGTAATTAGAAGCTTGAAAATTAAATATTTGCAAAACAGTCCACTCCTACTGTTTAATCAAGAAAAGAATTCAGATCTCCAGGAACATAACGGTGCCCTGCTCATTAGATTGTGATGCCTCCATGTGATTTGTTTCTGTTGCTTCTGTCCTTCTTTAAAGTACTCTTTTTCCTAAATATGGTGGTGGGATCAGCTAACTTTCATCATAATACTTTCTCATTTCTCACAGAGAGCAGAATATATAATCTATCATTGTCAATCAGACAGGTGGAATATAGATTTTTTTTTTTTCCCTCTCCAGTAGTTTGTGGAGGATTATAGCCTAAAATTCTTACATGAAAATATGGTTAGTTTTTGAGGTCAGGCAACAATAACTTATAGTATACTGCTACTGTATTTGCGTGGTTCCTTTACTCATCTGGGCCTCTTTGTAATCTGGTAATGTTCACAAAACTTAAAACAGTATAAACTTCTACCTGAAATGCTAACGTACTTGGATAATACTCTCTCTTTGTGTCTCTTGAATTGTTCTACTATAAGCAGATATGAAGTATTTATGTATTTCTACAAATCTAAACAGAAACTGCTTTTGATAACTGCATAATGATTTCTCTGGGCACCTTTTTGGACCTTGGGGGCAGAGAAGCCACTAGCACCAGTCCAGGAGAGAAAATAGGGTTTGCTCTTGGAGAGCACTGAGCCCAGCTTGTTCAAGAGGGCTCCAGAAGTGTGCTGGAAGTGTTCCAGCTGCAAGTGGGTGCTCAGTTCATGTCATCAGGCTCAAAAGGTACGGATGTATTGTAAAGGTATACAGGTACATATCGCTAGCTGTCCCACTCTACAGATCCATCACTGTTGGGTGGTGCTGGTTGCTAACATACCTACAGCTGCACACAGTGATACCTGATATAACAAGAACATCACTGTGTTTAACCCATAAGCATGACTGTGCTTTTCAAAGCCACTGCTTTTGGTTTATGTCTTACTTGGTTTAATGTCCCTTAATTCCTCTTCTACAGGAGTGCACTAGGGTGGCTTTTTTCAGTATAGTATAGAAAAGCAAGCAGATGCTGCTTCCCTTCATGTGTAAATCTCCTAGGTACCCAGTGCAGAACACTCTGTAAATAAATAGCATTGACTTTTCAGAAGCAGTCGATGTTTGTGCAGTTCTCCTTCTGCTGAAGTCAGTGAGACTCTTACTAAAGACTGAGCACAATTGTAATCCTGGTTGGGTGAAATATAGTCATATTCTGGAATATATATGTCTCATTTTAAATTTTTTCCCCAAAAAATCCTTAAACTGCATTAGAATTGTGAAAATCCAAGTTTTAAGTATGTGTGGTTTGTTTTCAGCTTTATGAAGATTTAGTAGCAAGAATAGCTATTTGATACTCATTTGTAATAATTAATTTTTTTTTCCTCAGCAAGTCATATATGGACCTGTCTATGCTTGCAAGTTTGGATTTGTGCCAGTGGCACAAATAGAGGCACTGTGATTTCCTGATTTTCAACAGTTAGCGCAACACTGATTGCCAACACAAGTAGCGTTCTGTAGTGTCTTTTATACGGGATTGTAAACTCTTTTTTTAATGGTATAATTTTTCCTGTGCAGTGAGCATCAGCGTCTAACTTTGGNATGGTATAATTTTTCCTGTGCAGTTCTTACCTAAGTGAGCATCAGTGTCTAACTTTGAAGTTTTGCACCAATACCCCCATTTACCATTTCAGTAAAGCTTTTTCAGAATAAGTACTTGGGAGCCAGATTGGGTTGACTGTTTTATTGAGAATGCATGGTAGGTGGCTTTGGTGAGCACAGCCAGCTTAGCTGCAGTTGTATTATGTTTCACTTTTTTTATTTCTGAGAGGAAATAAGGCTATTTGAATTAAAATGCTCCCAACAGCTCACGTATAAAGTCTTGGATAGTATCTGCAACCGTCAGCTTTGCATAGGTTGTTTGAAAGCTGCAGTCAACAGCTGGTAGGGGAGGACTGAAGCTGCCGCAACAATGGTATTCTGCCTATGTCTAGGAGCCTTGACGAGTAGCTCACTCTGAAATACCTTTTTTTAAAAAATGAAAACAGGATTAAGTTAGGAATTATTTGCTCAACTTGCATCTAAAACAAAAACGCCCAGCAAAATGAGCAACTGTAATTTGTAAAGGTACAATGCTTTTGTACACAGGAGATGTATTCCTTTTGTCCTCTAGTAGAGGAGCCAGCTTTCCTCATGATGCACAAGTTCCAGACTCTTTCTTCCAGAGAGGCAAAGGTTGGGTAAAAAGCTGTTGTCTGGAAAAACACCAGGAAAATAACGTGCTCAAGGACAATATTGCGCTTTGCTGCAGTCTGAGGTGACAGGAAGAGCAATAGTGGCTTCTGTGGTGATGAGCAACATAAGGGAGGCTAATCTTACCCACTAGCCAAAGACTGAGCAAATGGCTTGAGCCAGTTGGAATATCTCCGAACCTTCTCATGGTCTTGTGCCTTGACATCACTGTTACCAGTTTGACCTAATTCATTGATATCCTCTGAGATAATGTTTATTAGGGTATCTGAGCTACAGATTTCACCAAACAGAAACATTCCTCCACTTGGGGATTTTATGCTTTACTAGTATAGCTTTGAGAAAGTTCCAGTATTTTTGCTTTGATTTTTAACTTGAGGCCAGACTAAAGCCCAGACACTTGTGTCTCTATTTAGTGTAGAATGCCTCGCTGGTTTAAGAAAGGATGTAATTCCACAGTTTCATGCTGTGGGATACATACATGATTAAGTCACTGTGCCATTATGCTAGCTGAATGCAAGTGTCTGAAAGTTAATGGCAAACTGAATTTCATCCAGTTCGCATGCTTCTAATTATGACCGGCTGGTGTTTGTAGGTCTTATGCCAATAAAGACATCCAAAAACTACAAATGTAACTGGATCAGAGAGCATTTGGCTTTAACTAGCTGTCAATTAGGAGGAGAATGATGGATTCCAGTTATCTTTTTGTGTCTGTGTGCACAACTCTGTGTTCACGTCTTTTTTTTTTTGTCTCCAAGCTCTCTCTGAATTGTAGCAATAGGATGTGCTGTTTCAGAACTACTTTGTATGAAAAGTTCCCCAGACACTTCTTTTTTGGCAAAGCGTGCCATGCTCCTAGCATTTTAGCATAGATATTTACTTCAATTGCAAATTAGTATAGTTACCTCTCCCCTGAAGTAAATTTGATAATACATTGATTTTAGTGGAAGTATGTATGGAGAAAAAGAATGTACAGCTTGTCTAAATGAAGCGATTTACCAATATAGCTGAATCAGTGTGGCTTTACAGCTACAGTCCTGTGTATAATTTCCCATGTGGATGCTTTTAATCAGGAATAGATGTGACCTAAATAGAAAAGGGCCATCTTATACCCAAAAAAGTGTTATAGCTATATCATTCAAGGTCCCCTTTAATGTTCTCTCCCAGCTGCAGCTTTTCTCAATAAAGAAGTCGGAATCTTGTGTCAGCCCCCGGCTCTGTATTGCTACCGTGGGGGTAGAGACGGCTGCCCCCTCTGGTTTCTCTTCTCCTCTGATTGTTTTCTAACGAATTTGAAATTGTAATTTAATTTAAACTTATAAACTGAAGGCAAGATAAAGATGGGTTTGACTGTTTTGAGGTGGCTGCCATTTCAGACATTACAGCAGCAGGTAGAAGGAGTTTCAGCAGGACAGCTCAGCACACGTACAGTACTACTAAGCTGTGCCTGTTCAGAGAGGAAGGAGCAGTATCCCAAAATGTTCATCAAAGCTGATGGAATTTAGTGAACTGGAAAGAAATTTTATTCCCTTGTGTATCATCAGGTGCTCCATGCTTAAAAGATCTCTTGAGATCTGCGTGTTGGAACCTACAAAACAGTTTTTCAGACCATCCCACTGAAAATGAAGTATCGAAATGAAATTTCACTTCATCTGTATTAATCTGCAACTTAGAGTCTGAAATTTGAGGCAGAGCTTGGCCCTGTCAGCTGATGGATAGAGGAGTGGGTGAGTGTACACTTGCCAGAAGAGTGAGTGTTCGCAGTTGTTTTCTCTGTGGATTTATTCAGCACCATTTGTCATGAATTAATGATCAATTGTTAATTCAATAGTCACTTTTCCAGCTGCACTGATTAAATGCAGAAATCTAAAATAATAAGTCACATGATATTGTTTCTGTTGCCAATAAGATGAGTCTAACTTGAATAATATTTGAACAATTCAAATAATTCAAATGAGCTCATAGAAATTGTATTTAAAGTATTTCCTGTGCATCTTCACGTGTAGAAGCTTAACAATTTGTTTTCTCAAATAGTCATGACTGTTAATAGGGAGTAGTAATTGTATGTGGAATGCAAACTAATAATTGTGCTCAATATTTTCCATTATTCACCTTCCAGCAAGAAATGCCACAAATTAAATACTTTATTTAAATTCTCCCTCTAATAAGAGGCAGGCAATCAAGACTCTGCTGTGATTTTTGTGAACGGCTTTTCACACTGGATTGAGCTAAACCAAGACCCTATTCTACACTGTGGGAGTGCTTTGAGATCAGGATAAGACTCATAGTCTTTGTCCCAAAGAATAGTTTACAGCATAGATTTTACTTGAAAGTGGAATTGGTATGTGCTGGGAGCATGCACAGGGAACTCCAGTTCTGAATGTTCTTAAATTGGTAAAGTTGAGATGTAGATGTTTAAGTTAGCTGCTACACCAATTTTTTGTTGTTATTATAACTTTGTTGTGAACTAAAGTAGGGTCTAAAATCAATAATGGAAGTGGTGTTGAGTGGTGGTACTGCTGTTGTGTACTCTACTGTGTATGACCCCAAAGGAGATCAGTCAGTCAAGAGCCTTTTGAAGGGATGCGTGCAGCAAATGCCTGTAGGCTTGTCACCTCAAAGAAATTTCTATAAATGCATTAGCAACAAAAGGAGGGCTATGGAGAATCTGCATCATCTATTGGATGAGGGGGAAGCATAGTGACAAAGGCTGAGGTACTTAATGATTTCTTTGGCTCAGTCTTTAACAGTAAGAGCAGTTCTTCTCTGGGTACCCAGCTCCCAGAGCTGGAAGACAAGAACAGGGAGCAGAATGAAGCCCCCGCAGTCCAAGGGGAAATGGTGAGGGACCCGCTACATCGCTTATATGTGCACAAATCTATGGGGCCAGATGGGTTCCACCTTTCAGTACTGAGGGAACTGGCAGAAGTGATAACCAAGCCAGGTGCCCATTGACAGGAAGGGCTGGAAGGATGATCCGGGAAACTACAGGCCTGTCAAGACTTGCTGCTGGGGAAGGTTATGGAGCAGATCGTCCCGAGTGCCATCATACGGCACATACTGGACAGCCGGATGATTAGGCCCTGTCAGCATGGGTTTATGAAAGGCAGGTTCTGCTTGACGAACTTCATCTGCTTCTATGACAGTGCCCCGCTTGGCAGTGAGGGACTGGCTGTCGATGTTGTTTACCTGGCCTTTGACATGGTTTTCCACAACATTCTTCTGGAGAAGCTAACTGGCCGTGGCTTGGGTGGGAGTGCTCTTCACTGAGTAAAAAAAGGCTGGAGGTCGGGCCCAGAGAGTGGTGGTGAATAGATTTACATCCAGTTGGTGGCCAGTCATGAGTGGTGTTCCCCAGGGCTTGGTACTGGGGCCAGTTCTATGCTCAGGTGGCCAAGAAGGCCAAGAGTGTCCTGGCCTGTATCAAGAGTAGTGTGGTGAGTATCGTACCCATCTACTCAGAACTGGTGAGGCCCCACCTTGAGTACTGCATTCATTTTTGGGCCCCTCACTACAAGAAAGACACTGAGGTATTGAAGGGCAGCAAACCTAGTCTTGGTGAAGGGTCTAGAGCACAAGTCTTATGAGGGGCAGCTGAGGGAGCTGGGGGTGTTCAGCCTGGAGAAAAGGAGGCTCTCTACTCCCTGAAAGGAGGGTGTAGTAAAGGGCGGTCAGTCTCTTCTCCCAAGGAACATGCAACAGGACAAGAGGAAATAGCTTCAAATTATGCCTGGGGAGATTTAGGATGGATATGAGGGAAAATTTCCTCACAGAAAAGGTTATCAAACGTTGGCACAGGCTGCCCAGGGAAGTGATTGAGTCACCATCCCTGGAGGTATTTAAAAAAGATGTGGTTCTGAGGGACATGGTTTAGTGGTGGTTTTGGCAGTGTTGGATTAATGGTTGGACTTGATCTTAAAGGTCTGTTCCAACCTAAACTATTCTATGATTCTATGAAATGCTGAAAAAGAGATTCCTGGACTATGCCAACCTCCTTACTCAGCAGCGTTCAGCTCTCTGTCTGCCCATAGTGTGATCTAGCAATTTGAAGTAGCAAGTAAGTTACACATCCTTGTTTTATGTTTGATTTGGCTCTCACGAGATACTAGTAACTCTAATTGGAAAGTAAGTTTTATTCAGCTTTGAGTAAATGCTTCCCTTCTGCTTGCTGGGAAAAAAAATATCACCCCTACCAGCAAAAAGCAAGTTATTTTCTGTTACAAATAAGTGTAAATAATGTCTATATTCTGGAGTCTGGGGGGATTGTAGGATTGGATCTCTCCATGTATGTTGCTGTATCTTTATTTACTGTATTTTGTCCTGTTGTTTTGATCTCACCTGTTAACACTGATGTACAGCATGCTAAGAAATGTCATTTTCTGTGAGGTTTCACTGTTCTATCTGGGGCTACATGTGTAATTTCTCTGAAACATACCCTGGTAGATTCATGCATGAGCATTTGAAAGGAAGAGCAGGAGTCACTTCAGTTGGGTGGGCCATTATTGTTCCAAATTGCATTTTCAAAACAACTACTTGTTTGTTTTGGGAGGGGTTGTTATTTTCATGGGGTTTTTCACCCCCATCTACTATGCTTCAGTTTCCAGACAATTTACAGATGTATGGCTCTGAAAAGAATTGTTTGCACAGTTCCAGCTCACGTTGGCACTTAGTGTTTGGATTCAGTAAATGACACAATCATGTCACAGACTATCAGTAAAATGCTAGCCACTTAGGATTATTTTGTGTATTTGGATTCAGATAATAGTGCCTTTTTACTAGTTGTTCCATACAAACTCACAAGAGAACTAACCTCTGTGACATGAGAAACAGCAGTTCCATGCTATTCTGATCTTAAAATGTTGGGAAAGGTAATGCAGTTACATACACTAGGGCTTCCTGTAAGATATTATGGATAGTGATATGTGATTATTGGCATTCTTTGAAGGAATCAGTCATAAACTTCTTTCAGCAGAGAAAACAAAAAACAAGCATAGTGGAAATGGAACAAGAAGCTGAACTATAAAGAGAAAAAAAAATCTCTAAGGAAGTACGCTTTCTAAAGATCTTTCATGTTTACATTTCTTTTTTCCTTACTGTGAATAGCACAGTGTGAATGTGGTACCAACAGGGCTCATTTGAAAGTTGTCTAGGGGAGTTCTGTGTATGCAAGGCACATGGAATTTACCTTTTAAAGTAGGCTTGTTTCTTCAAGGTACCAAATTCCTTATACTTTTATTCAAGTCATTCCTCACAGAAGCTCTCAAAAATCATTAGGATTCTGAGTGGAGAGTTACATATATAGTACCAATTGGAAGTCAAATTCACTCTTGGTTTATACCTGGCATATTTAGACAGCAGAGAATTAAATTGGAGATTTTGGTCAGTAACAGCCACATATTCTGTACTGTTATGATAATTAAATGATGTTTAGACTATTAAAAAAATGTTTCCGCTATTTAAGAAATTACTGACACTCAGCTGGCAATTTCATCCTTCCCTTCCACCCCCAGCTGATATGGGATAATTGTCTGTGAGTAAATTCTTAGTTTATTACAGTATAAGATCATACCTTGTAGGTTAAGTCACTTGATGAAAATATTTTCAGTTTATACAATCTGGACTCCAGAATAAATGCTGTATTATTTTGTCTCAATTGAGGATGGGGTTATTCTCAGCCAGGACATTCTTAAAAATTCCTGACTTGGTCATTTCTATTTGTCTGGTCATTCCTGTAGGAAGTTTTTCTAGTCATTATTAGCTGTAGTATTATATTTGTGGCAATTTTGGTCTTGCAGATGCAGGAGNTTTTCTCTCAACTAACAACCATGACATTAGCTTGCTTATCCAGGAGTCTGCCTGTTTTTTGTGAAGTCTTTAGGAAAGTGAATGGCACTGAGTCAGAGAGCTGTCATGGCAGGTCAGACATGACCCAGGGAACTGTTAACCAGCTAACATGGCTTGAAGTCAGCAGATGTGCTGACTGGAGTCTTTACAGACTACAGTTTCCAAAGACTGCACAGCCAAGTAGTTATGTTACATGTGGTCAGTGTTCTGGTGTTTGTGTCTGAGTTTTCTGCAATCTAAATAGTTTGAAGAAGATCAAGAAATGTCTTAGAGAATTGTAATAACAACTCATGATTCCATAATCGTTGTTCATAATTTTGTTGTCAACTTTTATATGAATTGCCTGTGCCTGTCTGCCAATTTATTTATATAATTCTTGCTGCAGACATAGAATTTTGAAACAAATCCGTGTCCTTGTTCTGTTGTGTTTAATTTACCTGTCACTTAGGTGACTTTGCAGCTTGTTATTTTATGTATGTAGTCATTTTCCAGGTTTTACCAAACTTGTTCCAGAATGCTGCACTTGGTGTATCACACCTCAAATGTGCATGCTTTGTGTTTTATAGTCATATTGTGTTTTCTAATGCTTACATGGGAAAATAGTCAACTCTTGCCTCTTTGGCTTTCTATTTTCACTTTCTTTTACACAATTTGGAAGGTTTTTGCATGCTTACAGATGAGACTGGTTCCCTCACTCTGTTACTTCAGTTCTTCATGTCTGTAATACTGTGGATTAAATTGGAGCACTATCAGCACAGGATTGAGCTGTTGGATTCAGGATATGCCCCTCATTTCAGGTGCAGCTTTGTAGCACAGATTTGTACTTCAGAGCCTTTCTTCTCACCATCTTTATATGCGTGCAGGTGAAATTAGTTATCAGTCATTTTAATTAAATTCCATATGTGAAATCTATTTAAGGTAGTGGCATTTCTATTTGGTCTAAGAAATAGGCAATTTAACTTGCTATATCTAGTGAGACCTACCTCTCATCAAGGTTTTAATGATGGGAATTTCTGGGACCGGTCAATACGCATTCAGAGGGACACAGACAGGCTGGAAGAATGGGCAGGCAGAAACCAATCCACCAAAGCCCAACGCACAGGGCTGCACCTGGCAAGAGAGAACCCCTTCCAGTGACACAAGTTAGGCATCAACTGGCTGGGGAGGACCTCTGCTGAAAAGCCACTGTCAGCAAGCTGGACTTGAGCCAGCGACGTGGCACAGCCAGTACACAGAAGAAAGTGATTAATTTTCATTTTGATGACAAATAAATTCAAATAAAAGTAATTACATGTTGCATGTATTTGTGGTACATTTAGTAAAATGATTCTTTAGAAAAAATGCTGAAACATTTTTTAAAACATACATCTCAGTGAACTTGTGGATAGATTTATTTATTTTAATATGATAGTTTGAAAATCATTATAGGGTTCTAGTAGAGCAGACACTTCTTATAAATACATACGATATAAATCCATCAAATACCATTGTATTTGAGTGAAAGATATAAAATGCAGCAATAAGGCAGCCCTCCTCTGGACATCAGAAAAGAGCTCAAGTATTGCCTAAAGCAGTAAGTGGAACAAGCTTGTAGAAGTTGATGAAGACGCCCTTTATAAAATGACACTGCCCAGAAGGATGATCAGGGACTGGGGTGAATTGTTGGAGTGATCACACAAAGCAGGGAACTGTTTGAACTGGTGTTTGTTTCTGGTATTTATACAGTTCTGAGTTTTCACTGAGACTCTTCCAACTAATACGCCTGTACTTATGATATGACTGCAAAAAAGATGTCACATTCTTCTGCTGTACAGGAGTAGTAATTTACTGGTGGAAATGGTAACAAAATAAAGAATTATTACGTGTGGAATGGAGTGCTACCCAGAATAATTCTTTCATGAGTAGGGTCCTTTTCCCCTTCTGCTTTGGAGCTGAGGTATGTAGGTCCTGTTTTGCATAAAGATGAATATTTACTTGAAATTACATTTCCAAGAATCATGTCATAATAAGCAGGAAAGTGAACTAACTACATTTTACAACATAAATTTTTTCTGACTTATGTGGATGTTATTCTAATTATTGAATATACTTGAAAATATTTCCATTATCAGTAAGCTATTGCACCGTGTTATGTCCTTTTTAAAAGTGCATCATGAAGATACACTCCGTAAGTGTTACAGGTAACGCTTATTCCCAACAATAACAAAACTGCAGGAGAAATTTTCTCTTCATATACCACTTCTACCCCTGAAATTTTAAGTCTTCCATCACCTTCCTCTTATCTTTTGTTGCAACTTGCAAATCTGTGATAGGTTCACCTTGAGTGCTCTGTTATGTCGTAAAGGCTGATGTTTAACCTTTGTTCTAGATGACTCTTCAGTGTCTAAGTACCTTGGTCTTTAAAACAAAATGAAAAAAAAAAAAAAAAAAGCCCTATCAAGCATGTTAAAAAATCGCTCCTACTCCCTTATCGTTCTTTCTTCCCAGCTTCCTCATTTTGGTTTCTGAAGTTACTCTGTATTACTCACTTTCTTGTATTACCCTTTACAGAATCCTTTCTGATCTCCTGGTTACCACAGTTGTCTTTGTTTCTTTATTATACACACGATTCCCTTACGGTGTCAGGGCTTGTTGAGTATCACACTTGTCATTTGCAGGCTCCTGTAATTACTAGCCAATCCAGAGTGTTTCATTTGCTCCCTTATGTTGTTGACTAGTTTTTCAGCAATGCAGAGAGTTCCTGTTTACTCTCACTTCACTAGTCCTGAAACCTTTCCAATTTTGAAATCTATGATTTGCATTATATCAAGGGTACTAGGGCTTGCCATACTCGCCCCTTACCTTTCACATTCTATAGTCACATATATATGTGACTGTACATATATGCTATAGCAGTGTATATACCCTCTGTTATTCCTGTTATACTTAGTAGTACTACGTATATCATCACAGCAGCATTTATACCGTTCCTCTGCCATTCCTTGGCGTTCCCTTTTTATTTTATTTTACCTTGTCCTCATGCTCTTCAGATAACCTGAATTTGTGAATTATATGGGAGAATCTCAGAAATCTATCTAGGGTGGCTTTTGCCATCGTCCTCTTCCTTTTTTCAAAAAGCAAAAGCTTCAAACTAGCAAAATCATAGCTTTCACTCTGTCATGGTCTAAAATTAGGTTTTATTTTCTTGATATGCCATGTATTGCAGCAGAATGCTCAAACCGGTGTTTGGCTTTGTGCTGTTGCTCTGTTTAAAGAGGGTTTAGAAGGGAAGCAGCAGACTCAGAAATAAGATAAACAAAAGCTCAGACCTTGTCACAGGCTTACAGACTTACTGATTATTCAAAATGGACAAAGAGAGATCAGATGTTTTAAGGTTCAACAACTTATTTGACTATAACTGGATTTTTGACTGTTATGGAAGCCTTAAATTTGTTTCAAGGATGAGTCAAGTTCAAAAGTTGTTTTTCTTTTTTTCTTGTGCAGGAAAGGAAAAAGGATACTCAGAGTCCTCAATTGGCCCAGGTCAGTTCGCTCTCACACACACAATGCTCTATGCCTTATTTTTATATATACATTTATATAGAATGCCTTTTCTGTTTGTCAGTAGCTTTTGTTTCCCTACTCCATTTTTACCACACTTTCCCCAATATATATTTTTAGCCTCTCTTCTTTAATTATATTATCTCTACTAAAAAATAAATTAATCAGAGTTGAAATTTCAAACATACAATAATCAAGTGGATTCAAAATTAGAGAACAGTTGAATGCATCTTCCTTTACCTTTTGGCTGTGCTCAGTTTGCTTGTAGGGATGAGATCGTGGACAGCTTTCCAGTCTTGATCGTGGTGTGTGCAGGGCCCTCTCCACCAGGTGCTGTTGCAGCATCCAGAGAATCACAGAATCTCAGGGACTGGAAGGGACCTTTAAAGATCATCAGTCCAATGCCCCTGCTGGAGCAGGAACATCTAGATCAGGTCACAAGAAGATGGTTTCCTCCATGAGGGTTTCTGATGGGTCATTTCTGTTGGATGTGCATCACTTCTGTAGCCCCTTTAATGAGTCTATAGTACCCCTGCTGGAGCAGGTAAAACTGCAAAATAGTAAAACTTTGTGTCAAAAGTAATGGTGTCTCATATTGATTGCTATCATAATCCCACTCTTTTGGTAGTCTAAATGTGTTCTGTTCTGCTAGATCATTGTTACAACTATTTGAATCCTGTTTAAACATCTTGATATTGTATCGGAGAAGCACATCCCCAGTTGCATTCTCTTTTGATTGCTCTCACATTCTTGGGAGTGTGTGACATGATGTCTTATGAGATTGTACCTGGAGGGATATTGTTCTTTATAGCCACCATATAGCCTAGTGAAGGTCACATGCAGAGAAGTATTGGGCTACTTACATTTAAGATTTGTGCCTAGTTAGTACCTGTCTTGGTGTTTTTCTGTGCTTATTACAGCAAACTTTTCTCAGTTTTTCAGCTGTCATAATCAATTTTTTTGGTCATTCTGAAAGTAGGGGCTTTTTTTTATTTTAATGCATAAACATTATCGTTCTCTGTAGTATGTTTCTTTCTTAGTTCATAACTGTATGCTCGGCAAAACCAGTAATTTTGGTAACCTGAACAGTGATAAAGAAACCATCAGAAACTTGCAGTGTGGCAGTTATTTTGCATGAAAGAATTAGTGAGCACAGAAGCGAGAGAGGATGCTCATCTATTAGCTGCTTTGTGCTGCAGCAAGTCAGCCTACTTTGTACAGCTCCCATCTCCTGAAATATTGTTATTCTGTTGCTATCCTGTCTGATTCTTCTTTTTTTTTCCCTGTGCATAATTATCTTATAGTATCCAGTATTCCAT
Organism: Nycticryphes semicollaris; assembly: GCA_013400055.1. NCBI lineage: Eukaryota > Metazoa > Chordata > Aves > Charadriiformes > Rostratulidae > Nycticryphes > Nycticryphes semicollaris. Next base: position 760,868 of record VXBJ01005512.1, on the reverse strand, counting down.
CTCTTTGCTCTTTCTTGCATGCAGAACATGTTTCCCACAATCTGTTCACTTCTCCCTGAGTGTCTTTCTTAAAGGAATCAGTTTACATTGACACTGAGTAGACAGTAGAAGAGTCCTGCTGCGTGCCCTCGCTATAACCTGATTTCCTCCCTATTTGTTCCGTGGGAAATGGTTACCTGCAGTGTTTAAACACACTTTTAGACTGCTGATTCAGAACTAAACAACTTAAAAAGCATACAGAAATGAGATTTGCAGGATCATTTGGAACGTTAGGGCTTTTGCTGAAAGCATTTTCAGACAGCAGTAGTCGTAGTTATTCTTACAGAGTGGCAGAAAGTTTGGAACAGGGAAATTAAATTCTTGATTTTCCTAGTCATGCCTTAGTATTGCCTCTGTGTGTGTAGTAAGATTGAATTAATTATACCTCTGTCTCCTGCCAGTTGTGTTTTGTCAAGCTTCAGTATATGTTCCTTGACCAGATGGCTTCAAATATTAATTTAAAACGCTTCTTGGGATCTGGACATCTTGGTGGTTTTTTGCAGGAACTGTGGAGCAGCTGACAGTTCTGGGTCTAGTGCAGGTACACAAAAGTCTTTCTTCATATAAAAGACAAACAAATAAGCAAAAAGCCTCCCACTAACCGGCATTTAGCAGCCTGTGAGAAATTATTTTGGACTTCCTTAGTCAATCCTGAAAGGAAGCTATATACCCAGATGATTTGCTGTTGATATTAATCTGCATGTAGGTTAACAGTCACTTCAGGATTAATTTTTTTTTTTTTTTTGCAAACCTGACGTGCTGTGGTCTTTCAAATAGTGGTTAGTTCACCCCACCATATATAAGACTGTACTACAGAGGTATAACAAGTTATCTTTGTCCAAATTAGAATTTAATTTGTGATTTTGCAATATTTCAGAATGAAAGGTATGCCATAAATATAAAATACCGTCTGCTCTTATAAATCTCACCTGCTGTAGCTGGGGTATCCTAGAAACCTGTAGAAAAACAGTAGAATTCAGTTAGCCAGGTGTAAAAACTTTAGAAATGTGTCATTTTGGCAGGATAAATAGACTGTGAGTTCTAACTCACAGAGGAGGTGAACACTTCGCTGGATTTGTATTATGTAATGAACTAGTTTATTTGTTTAATCAGTGACATCAGGACTGTGTTCCTTTTGCAAGGTGTAAATATGTCAGGAATGACTCCTATCAATAATCTAATTTTGAATAAGGTATACACATTACTGAGACATAGTTAAATGGTGCTTCCAGCTCTGATATGTCCTATTTAAGTTCCCACAAGTCCAGCAGAAGTCAAAATGGATCCAAAAGTAAACTGACAGAGAGGAGAAATGGAGTTGCAGCTCCCTCTTTAACATTGAAGAACAGATATTTGCCCGGACATGTACTTGGCCTGTTTGTTCAGCTGAAGAGCAACCAGTGCTTTGTCCAATAAGGTGTTACAGCTTTATTTCGAGAGCTATTTATCAAAACCCATGGGCTCTGTAATCCATCTAGTTTTCAGCATCCTGACATTTTAGTGCCTTCCACTGATTCTCAGTGCTTATTTGTCACTCATTTAGGACTTTGATCCTCATCCTTAAGCCATCAGCCCTTTTGCTACTATTTAGCTACTACATGATTTCCCTACATGGCTCACCAAGGTGTCTGTGCATTTTTTTCTTGAAAATACCCATAAACTCAACGTGGAAAGTATTGGAACCAGAAAGAAAGAGCCTGTCTACCTCTTCCTTTGCAGCAAATACCTCCCAGCAGGTCTTATTAACTTGAGCTTAATGTCACCGTGGCTTTTACTCGGCTCACAACCACTGAGCTCACATCCCTCTGCAAAAGACTGAGTAGACGTATCTAACAACAACTTTATGGGGGTATTTAGCCTTACAGATTTGAAGCTCTGTGGTGTCATTTAGCACAGCTCCTCCTCCCCATGAAGGTTTCCAACTCTAATTAGGGCTATATATACTTGTGCTTGAGACTTCACAGCAGAATGGAAAAATGAGGGAAGAAAACAAAGATCACAGGAAAATTATATCCCTGCTTCTTTCTCTCTCTTTATTTGAATCCATTAAATTTTCAGAGACTTCATCATATTTTGGTGCCCTCATGCTATCTTGATTTCTAGGCCTCTCTGTGCTTTTACTGCCTTTCAGAAAATTGAATTCCTGAAAGGAATTTTTGATAGCATTAAAAGCACCCACAGAGGGAATGGGTTTGTGCATCCGTTCTCTACCTTATATATAACGGAAGGCAGGATGTTCTTCACTTACATAAGCTGCTTTTTGCAGATAAATTTTGCAATAAACAGTGCATCTCATATAGTGAATACTAGTGCAAATGTCTGTGTGAAGTATTATGTGCAGGCATTACATCTGTGACAGCTATTGTACGTTATGTATCCAGAGCCTTTGTCACACATTTGGGAGGAGCAGACGTACAGCTGATGTGCAGTCCAATCTATACCTGCATAACACAGAGAAACTTAATTTAGGACATTTCAGATCTACATGCATTCACAGGAAAAATGTGCTATTATTGTAATATATGGCAGAAATAACTGCATTGTCAAGCTATCATTGTTCACCTATTACAAAGGGATTTTGAGGAACTGGGGATGAATTCTGAGTATGAAGAAGCAGCTGAATGTTAGAATAAAATAAAAGGGAAACTTTTCTTCAGTTTCTTCCATTTGTTTACATATTAAAAATAGGGATTTCTCAGAGCAGGTTACTGGAATAATCCTGTAGAGAATAATACAAAAATTTGCAAGTGATCCTGTTTGGGTTAAATTGTGTATCTAAACTAACAGCTGTGTCTGAACACTGAGAATGCCCTTTGAGTTTGTTGTACATGTCTTGGATTTCATGTAGTAGCCTCAACAAACAGCGTTTACATGATTTGGCCATCTGTGGCCCTTTAAACTGATTAAGATGGATACCTCCAAGCGATACCAAGTTTTGCCTCTTGGACTTTGTAAAGTATTGTTGCTAGTGTGATAAATATCCCTGCTAAGGAATCGTGTGTGCTGCAATAAAATCTAAGCAACATACTCAGGCAGTGGTGGTTGCAGTCAGAGCCTGTCTTCCAAAACAGACCAGTGCAAAAAAACCTCCAGTGGTAAAAAGGAAGGGTGTTCCAAATTTCTGTGAGATAGTTTATTGCCTGTAACTTCTGTGTAGGTGTTCCTGTGGATTCACAAAATTATTTATAAACTAGAACTGTATTTTTGCCTTGGGAAACTCAATCTGGCAGAACATTCTGCAGAGTAGAGAGATTATAAAGAGTGGTAACGAATCGGTTATTTATTAGAATTTTAAAGTCCCATCATTGTTTTTATTCCTTGGAATTTTGGAAACAGATAATTTCCATGTTGTTTCACTTCTTGTCTTGATATAGAATAATTTAGTCTTGAGATATTCACTCTCATTTATTTCATGAAGAAGAAAAATAACGCGTTGTATCACTAAATGACCTAGACAAAAACAGGATTTTAAACAGGCCTTATAAGTAAATGAGAGTTTGAGTAGGATCTAGAAGAAATGGAAATTAGTTCTTTATAACTGTAACATAAAGAAATTCCTGGAAAGTGGAAAGTTATCATCCTTTGGAAGTCATTCATCCTTTGGAAGTCATTCAGCACACAGTTGAATCTGGCCTTCTGTCAACCTAACTCTGTTACCCCATTTTAGATCCACGTCCTGTGGGATGCACAGGCTGGTACAAATTTTGCACATACCAATCCCAACAGTTTCCCTTTGATCATGCCAGAAGTGCACAGTGTGTGCAGATGAAATGCCAGGACTAAACTTTGAAAGTACCAAATGTGAATGAATAAATAAAAATAAAGCCTAGCACCAAACATAAATAAAATAATAGATAAAAGAAGTAAAAATAGACTTCAAAAATGTGTCAAATAATACTTTGGTGTTATGCAGTTATCTAGGGAACTAACACATTTTGACAGAGTGTATCAGTCTATGTATGCAAAGCCAAACATTTTATTAAAACAAAATATATCAGTTTTTAAAACATGCTATCTATTCTGTTCCCCGAAGAACCCTTTGAGAAAGATGTTCACTGAATTTCGGTGCAAGTTGATGAATTATTTGAGCTAACAAAGCAGAAATACAATCTTCAACAGGTTAGGCATAGTTTGATCAACAGTGCACTCTGGTACACCACTTCTATAACAGTGCATCTATCTTGATATGTCAAACAAATGCATATTTGTGTGTTATAGAGGAAAGTGCCGTATGGTGGGTTTAATGAAGTATTGTATTAGTATTTCTGTGTATATTTTTTACTGTATGAAAATCACAGAGAAGAAACTCAACAAAATGCCTGTTATGGAGACAGACCTTAGGCTTTATAAACAGACCCCAAGACATGTCTTCATGGAGGAAAACGGCATCAGTTACCAAGTGGGGAAATATTCTGCAGTGTCAGGCATTGGCAAAGCAGGTTGCTGTTTCAGGGTGTTTTATCTCAACAAGTTACCAGTGTGCAATGCCTACACTTTTGTCCCTAGTGTGAATGTCACTGTAAAAGACAACATGGAAGCCAATTTGAGCATCTTGCTGCCAAGTTCTTTGTGAATATGTGCATGCTGACTCTTACTTCTTTGCTGAATCTAAACTCAACTGGAAGAGTACTCAAAGTATTAAAACTTGAAATGCTTTCTCTAGATTCCCTTCCAAAAGTGCCTGTGGCAGGAGAATGCTGTTGGAGAGCCCATGCCACATGTAGTTGGACACCAAGCTGTGCAGAAGCTTCTTACACGTGAGACAGTAACTAGTGGTTGGGAAATACTAAGGGACAGGCAAATATGCATCCCTCTGCTATTTTGGTACCAAAACAATTATAACAGCAACTTGAAGTAGTCTGACCTGGTACTGAAGAAGAGGGGGGGACCACATACCTGAACAGTATCCAGTTCCCAGATGAGAAATGGCAGCTGAGTGAGTTAGAGAAATATCTTGAGCCCATTCAAACCTTTTGTTGCTGTAATCAGTGCTGTGCAGTGAAAACAAGATTTTAGAATAGAATTATTGTTAGACGGGCAATTCTAGTGATGAATCTGTTCAGAAGTCTTTGTTCTGCTGCAAAACAGCAGTGACTGATTGCAGGTGGACTAGGCTGTGACTGTTCCTCATAAATACTAAAACACATTCGTTTGTGAAGTTCAAGGAAATAGGTAGTGCAGGACTGTTTGTATCAGTGACGTCCAAACCATCTTTTTCTCTAAATAAACGATTCCATTTATAGACACAGAAAACAAAGTTTTGCAAACAAGAGATGCATAGATATGCATCCGAAAGCTTGCATTCGCGTTCGACCTTTAGAACTTCCTCCCCCATTTATTTTGGGATCTGTATGATTATCTCTTCAGACCTTGTTTGATATAATACTGCGGACTGCAGCAGCTGCTGTAGATGCATTTCCCTGGTGTTAATTTTACTGTATAAAATAAGCTCTGGCAATGTGGTGACTAGTTAATTGAACTATATAACCCTTTCTGGAATTTGTGACTCCAAGCCACTGGACAATATAATTAATCTCAGACTTTTTATTAAAGTCCTCAGCAAAATATATAGTGGTATATTAGAATGCAGAGAGTACCGTGTGTAACCAAGAAAACCACCCCTCCAGTGGGCCTTTCATAAAATAAACGTTTTCTGATGGTGCAGTACTTATTTTTAGCTTATTCCTCTTTCAGCTCAGAAATATTGCATCTAGAACAATTCAGAAAGCTGTAAAACCTATTCGAGCAGAGGAAGAGGGGGAGTAGAAGCGAAAAGGTCATGAAGAGATTTAAATGTTAAAGTAAAAATTTAGAAATCAACATGATTGTTGCATAGCATGACATAGTGATCAGTAGAGTACAGTGGAAATACTGAATTTAGAAAAAATAAACTGCCTAACAGCAAGCTCCTGAACCATTTGTTATTTCCTAATTAAAGCTTGTGAAAGGGCAGTTTATAGACAATTATAATAAGCTCAGTGTGGGAGATGTCAGCGTGTAAATCAGACTCGCTGCAGCAGTGGAGCTTTAAACATCTCTAATGACAAGTGGTGGTAGGTAGATGATACAAAAAGGCTGTTTTGACAACATGATTGATTGAGATCTTGAAATACATAAGCAAACAAAAAGTGTGAATTCAGCAGGAAACCAAAATGGCATGCTGTACAGCATCTAAAATATAAAGAGAGGAGGGGAGGAGTGTGGCAAAGAAAGTTTAAAGCCTTATTTCAAAATAAAAAGTAATACTTAAGCAAACAAGTGACTGCTACTCAAGTCAGGATTTATCTTAAAAATTTAAAAACGGTTGTATTAAAGGGTACACCTTGCCTCTTGAGATACCACAATATTTCTCTCACTCAGTTTAAGGGTAGTCACTTCTAGTAGAGAACTTGTCATCTGCTCTGCCATCCCTTCTCCTGTATATCTGTCTGTTGTCCAAGCCTCATCTCTTAGACTAGGGAATCTGAGAACCACAGATCATCTCTTTGGGAGAGCCGAACCTTAGGGGATCATTGCAGAGTTATCAGTATTACTTATTCACATTTAACTTCTTGTAACATTAGTGGGTACAGGTAGGATTTTCAGATGCATCCGTTTTTGACCAGCCTCTGTTTTTACAGTTGATTAAAATAGGAGCACAAATAGGTCAATGTTAAGTGCTTTTTCATATACTCCCTTCTGGGGAGACATGGCCAAGTACATTCTCTGTGGTGAGCTGCTTAGTTCAGTACGTGGATCCAAAATGTCACTGGGGACAGAGGGGTAAGAGCAGGGCATTTTAGATTACTTCCAGTTTCATTTTGACCTTTGAAAGATTTGAGAAGCAGACGCAGCAGAGTGATTGGCTTCTCTACACTTGTCTCTCTCAGCACATTAGCAAAATACCCATATAATTAGTAGGAGAGCCTCTGTCAGCAGGGGTGTGTGTGCCATTCTCCTAAGGTCACTCTGTTCTCTTGTGTTCTGTTTGCCACTTGAATATCTGTTTTGCCAGTATCTTTAGTAGTCTTAGCAGATTGGTTTTTTCCTGCCTTTGCTGCATGAGTTATGGGAGTAGCTTGTGACATCCCGAGCAGATCATTGGATGAAACGAGAAACGTGCTTCTTTCTACACCTGCACAAGGTTTTAACAAATCCCATTTGCGTAGAACCTAAAAGCTGATATCTGACTGTTAGACATAAAACTTTTATCACCCGTGTCTGTCATATCACTTACAAGCCACTAGTGAAGTTCTTGTCAGGCACTTTGTGTTTGACATTGTGTTTTGTATTATTTACTCTGCCAAAGTCTTATCCCTATCTGCTTTTTCTGTTAACCTAGAACAAAATTTCAAAGATAGTAAAGGCTACCTGAAGGATTCATTTTCCTTAAGGATGGGTTCAAACACAGAAGCGTTGAGTTTGCAGGAACTCAATAAAGTGAGCTCTGAATACACGTTTTTTGAAGTAGATTTCACTGGAAGCTTATCTAGATTCTCTGCACTTGTTCCTGAAATAAAAACCTGTGTGTTTTAGATAGGCTTGGGAAAATGCTATCCACTGTGGCTGTCTGAAAAGCAAAATATTCAGACACAGGGAAGGAGCTGGACATATTTGGCTTTCCCAGTGGTGTATTTGTTGACCTGCTGCTCTTTCCCAAATGCTGATTTTTTATTTGCATTTATAAAAGGCTAGAAGAATAGGTTATAGAAATTTAGATTTATTTAGAGACAATTGAAAGAAATACAAAGTTGATAACATCTGATCGGCACTTTCATTGCCCCAGTATCAGATCACTCCCTGGCTTCTGCCACCCCACAATCCAGGATCAAGTATTCAGCCATTCAAACAAAGTTGATCAATTCTGTATTAGAAAATAGCTTCTTTATGCAATATTCACAATCTGGTATTAAATAAAACAAAAGGTCACAACGCAAATGTTGTCAGGGATTTCAGAAAAGAGGGGCTGGGTTTTTTTGCAGCTATAGTCCAGGAGTAAAATATTGCAGCTGACCAAGGATCTGCTTTTGCCCTTTTCAGACCCATTTATACATAAAAACTAGTGAGCGGGTGCTACCTGTTGCACCCAGTCCTGGCTTCTGCAGCCTGATAGTTTGAGGCACTTTAAGGCGCTACACCAGAATGCGAGGGAAGAACAGGGGAAATTATCTTTCTTTTCCTTGTAGCTATTTTTCTGTCCTGTTTGCCTAATGTAAACCCATACATCAAAGTGGCACAATTGTGGCACCCAAAGCATACATGGCTCGTTTTAGAGCTCTCTACAATTTCCGTGCAGGTTGGCAGGAACAGCAAGAACATGCCAGATCACTGAGTGTTTTGCAGAAGGTGACAGGATGGACTGTTCAGTATCAGCCATTTAAGTTCCACTTCCAACAGCTGAATAAGCTTGCTTGATTTTTTAAATTTCTAATTGTTAATACCTTTTCTCTCCTTATCCCTCACAAATCCCTCCATGCCACCATCCCAACACTGCAGTAACTCCAGCAGACTGACCAAACCATCAGTAGAAGCTGTGGAGACCGAGAGGTACAAAAGGGGCATTGAACTGTCTGGTTCCTTTGGAAGGGACTGTCTTAGCTCTCCATTAAAACCTGCCAAATACTTCCCAGTGTTTTACACACTGGCTGAAACAGCTTTCTACGCACCTTTGGCTATCTTTGTTTTGGAACTGTAGTGGAGTTTGTTAAGCTGCTGAGTTTAGTAAAAAGGGAGAAGTTGCTGTAAGAGTTGGTAACTCCATTTGACCTTCTGTGAGATAACAGCCGTGGGGTGTCTTGAAGCACCTAGATTGTCCTTCAGATACCAGTAAGGTTAGGAAAACAAGATTTTCATTGAATGCAGTGGCTGGTTTTTCTTTTCAAGAGGGAAGTCTTTTTTGTGCTGTGTCATTGTTATTATTAAAGGTTTGACCATCCTGCACAGTGTATGTCTGTAATCTCTCAGTGGAGAAACAGTCTGCTTTTCTGCTCTGATATCACTGTTCATCCAAGATTATTTTTTGTTGCTGTTGTTTCTACCTCCTGTTCTTTTGCCATTGCTTGCCAGTATTCATAAATATGCGTTATCAGCTGAACCTCTCCACGTTTGCCTGGCAGAATGTATCGTTCTTTTCCAAAGGTCTCTATTTAATATGAACCACACTCCAATCATTTCTAGCACCTGTTCGCTGGTTACATGGTACATCAACAGCAATTTTAGAATTCTTCAGCAGCGTGACAGCTTGAAATTGTCATTTCTTTATGAACACTAGATGCACTGAAATCATGTTAGTGCAGTTGTCATTTTTCTTTGTGCTCAGACATTGGGTATGTGTTTGTGAGTTGAGATGGGTGGTGAACAGTTTTTCACTGAGCACCACAGTCAGTTCCCAGGAAATGAAAAGCAGTCTTTGGCACAGAGCATGTGTCAATGGGTACCTGTAGCAAGGAGAATGCTTTATGCTTTTTAAAGTGGTAGATATGGATACTTCATAGTAGCACGCAAATGATGCTACCACATGAAGGACTTTTTGACATGCTTAACTTCATTATAAAAAGTGGAATGGCATTATCTTTACTAGCAGGGATTGAAAGCAAATAATGATTTTCATTTAATCTATGTAGCACTAAGGACAGAGAGATTTTCACTCAAAACTGAAATGAAGGTATAAATTATATGATACTCAGCAGAGGTAGCATTCAAATAATTTTATTGTTTTAGCATGTCACATTAGTAGTATCATAATGTAATTAGATGAATGAAGTGTGTATGTTCTTATGTGAGTGGTTCTGGGGATGATTATGTACCAACATCCCCATGGTTTAGGCAGCTCAAAACGTTAGTATTGATATTATATCTAAATGTTCATCGGTATATAATAGGTAATGTTGGAAGAGTTTTTGTTTGGCTGTAGCCATTTGTATTAGTAGTTTAAACAAGTCCCCAAAACAGTCCATGATCTCACTGTGTGGAGTGCTACAAGCAGTGGAGCAGAATTTCTGCCAGGTGCCCCAGGGATTTATTACCTGTGTGTAAGACAGGAACTGGCAAGTTCTTAGAGATGGGGCAGATGATAAAATGGAAGCCGTTGCAGTGAGAGGTATCAAGCTCATCCACCCCGTCATTGGAAACTTGCAAGATTTTCAGTATGTATTTTAGAAAGTGATGTTTTAAGGATGAAATGACAACAATTTCCATGTAAGGAAAACCGCAGTGTTAGTATTTGCCCTGGGTTTGATGGCAGCAGTGGAATAAGAACGGGTTGATCATCTCACTTTTGTATAACATTAAATTATGGATATCTGTATGGTATTTTTGGCACGAGGCTGTGGCAAATCTAGACTACTTCTGGCCTTTATGACTTTTCATAACTAGAGAATGATAAATTCTAACGTTATTTTAACACCTCCCTGATTTTTAGAAACAACTGTATAGGATAGTTGTAAGTACTCTTCAGAATACTGACATCAAAATAATCTCTTGTTTCCATTTTGTATCAAGCATGGCAAAGAATCAGAGAATGAATAGTGGGGAAATCTTTTGAAGATTAGCTAAACAGTGGTAGGTTAATCAGTGTTGTAATGAGATTAGGAGGTGTTACTGTTGTATTTAATTTTTGGAAAAGTTTTTAGACTTCAGTTCTCTATCTGTGGTTAGACTAACACTACAGCACCCCGTTCTGTATCTGCAATACTTAAATCCTGTAGTTAAACTAAAGCTGCATAATATTAATTTAGATGACTATTTATTGTGCAGGTTATGTCACTATCATTGGTTACTTTAAGTATGCATTAATACAACTCTCTGTTGTTAAGGTTATTTGTGGCACAGTCAAGTACAATCCAAAAACAATCTTAAGATGACATTACTTCAGTTTCTTAAGCAGACAGTTCGGCTTTAATTGATAGGCCATCACAGTCAGCTTGTAAGGGGATATCTGTTAGTACAGTAACGATAGAAGAATAATTTCTGGTGTTTACAGTTAAATTACTCTGCTTCTGGCTCTCTCCTGACTTCTGTGACATGCTTGAGTGACGTAGCTGATACTCATATTCAGATGAATCCTAAATAACTATCTCTTTCCCGACCTGTCATCCAGTGTCTTGAACTATCACTTTGAAGTCATTTGTTTGCTATTTTGTCACTATCTGAATGTTACTATCTTTATAGCTGATGTTATCACCTGCTTCCTCTAGCTTTATCTCTACAATGTTGATCCAGACATTCCTTACTGTCTATCTTGTAACTATTATGTTAGCTTTGACATTTATAATGGTTTGGTTTTCTTTCCTCTGTTTTATTAATATCTTAGCCTGGAATCTATGTATTGACTTAACTATACTCCTCCAATCCGAGTCTTCTTTCTACCCCTATGGATGTGCAGAAATGGTTTTGTTTCCATTTCAGTTGTTCTTTGCTCCTTTTGTTCTCATTCCTTCCATAGATTTCTCAGTATTGTCCATCAGTGAAAACTGTCTTCTCATTCTTTAAAACCTTTTGTTGTGCTATTTCACTTGATCTATTCATCCCTCTTCCTAATATGACCTTTGTTTCTTTATCTTGATCTGTCTCTGAGATAATTAGTTCATATCTGGAACGATCTTTCTTTCTTGTCTACTGAGTAACTTCTCCTTTTTTCCATTAAATTCTTCCATAAATTCTGCCTAGAAAATCAGGTCAACTGAAACCAGTAAAGACACTCAAGTGACTTCAGGATTTTACAGTGTGTCTTAAGCAGTCTTTGACTTTTCACTATCAGTAGTCCAGATAGTGTCACTTAAACTATTGTGTATTATCAATTTGTCCTTTTTTGTGAGGTCTTTGAAGAAGAGTTTGTGTCTCAGTCTGTTCATATACAATAAATATGCAGTGGTAAAAAAAAAATCATCATGGAAATAGTCTTTCAACACAAAGGAAGAAGTTATTTAATCATGTTATTTTAGCCTTTAAATAGACACAAACTGGAAAGGATGAGGAACAGAAGGAAAATATACATGATTGAACATTAATATTTTACTGTAAAAGAATTAAATATCCTAAGGAAATAATGAAAGCAAGTTACTTCTTCCAGATGATAGTTAAAGTTTGATGAAATAATAAAAATTTAATCTTCCAGTTGAACAAAAACACTCCATATGTTGTTAAATATGCCCAAATATGAATTCAATTTTGTTGGTTTTCTGTCTTGGCCAACTGCTATTTATAGGGATCAATTGGCTACAAATAAAAAACAAGTAATCCATTTCTGTGTGATTATCAGTAACTTTTATCACAAGATTTTTGTTTTGGATCCTACTGCTGCCCAAACCCGTGAGGACAAGACATAAGTAAATGGCCAAACAGAATAAACTCCTGTGTGAGAAACATTTGTTTGTTCTATATGTGCACAGAACATATTGTATTTAAATGCTTAGAGATTAAATACTGATTCCTTTTGAGAACTACACCGGTGCATTTAAGACCCTTGTAACCACAGAACAGACACCTTATGGATCTGAGAGCATTGTTTTATATCTTATTTGTATTTTTCCATCTGCCAGTGCAGCTGTGACAGTGGAGCTGAATGACATTCTTGCACTTTGTGTTCTGCATCTGCTCCATAACTGTTTATCTCTAAACCTTTTTGTTCTGTGACATTCTTCACTCTGTCTGTTCTGCACACTCTTGATCTTTCTTCCATTTATCATTCCTTACGCTCTACTGTATATTATCATGTACAGTATCCTTTTAAGTTCGTTCTTCACATACGCTGAGATTGTTAAAACTGTCTTTTTCCAATCTTTTTCAACAGATGCACTTCATGCTGTGGACCTTTTATTAAAACTTATCTTTTATTTCTCTTTTCTTGAAGCCATCATTATTTTTTCTAACAAGCATATTTTTTTAGCTAGTACTGTTTGACTTCATCTAGCACCCAGCTCATTCTCTGTGTCCACTATCATCATATCTGTCCATTAGTAGTCACGGTGAATGCATGATAAGTGTTGCTTCTGAAAATTTTCTCATCTGCCTACCCTTTTGTTTTGCAGAAACGAGTGATTTCCCATGCATATTCTTTAATTTTATGTGCCATTACTGCAAGATCTACAGATTGCTGTAATGTTCCTGCAAATCTCTGATATGCTGAGTTCGTATCATAATTCCTCGTTCTCAATGTGTTTTTTCCTATGTCAGTAGCATGCTTGTTTTTCCATTCTTCCTCCAGAGTGGTAAATACAACCCTTGTGTAGCTGGCAGTTACCATCTCGGGATGTGCTCCTTTCCATCCAGTTCATGTGGTCAGATACTCACCAAACAACTTGCCTTTATGAATATCACGTGTATGTGACCTGAGCTATTCAACAGGTTGTTCTGGTGGGGTTTGCACCAGGGTTTTAGCTTGACAATAGTTAAGTTTATTGGGCAACCTGGTCTAGTGGGAGGTGTCCCTGCTCATGGCAGGTCGTTGGAACTAGATGATCTTTAAGGTCCCTTCTAATCCGAACCATTCTATGATTCTGTGTCATTCCATTGTGACATTTGCTGTGCCTCGGGGCTGCAGTGCTGTAAAAGCACGTAGTGACCGCTGTGCAGCTGGCAGGAGCATCCCAGTGTTTCAGGATGTAGTCTTGGGGTTGGGATGTTGGAGGCAACGCTGAAGATTTGGTGGCATTTAAGAAGCTGGGCAGGGACTTGGGCTTCCAGGCTTTGTAGAGAAAAACAGTTCTTTAGCATTCACCATGCAGAGATAGTCAAAGCAGGCGATCACTTTATACTCATTTATGCATGATGTATCTCTGTACATCTTTGTAAAGGCATCTTCTAAGAAAATAATGCATGTGGCAAGAAGCCAGCCAGGGGAGCAGCCAGAGGAAAAGTAACTGAAGTGCTTTGATTCCCAGGAATGAATATTCTAAGTAGACAGATACACGTTAACTTTACCTGCTACCTTTAGCACACACGTTTTGTTTAAACTTGGTACTGTGCAGAAAACATTAGATGCTTTTGACACTCCTGCTGCCCACATTACTTTTAACAACTCAGCTGTGGAAGCTTTTTCAGAGCCTTGGGGTGTTGTACTTCAGTATGTTCTTTCTTCTCAACTTCTCCTTTTTTTAAACAAGTTTAATGAAACACATATTTAATTAGCAACACACTAATGGATAAATACAAACAGATATGCCCCTGTATGCAACGCTATTGAAGAAGAATATCAGTGTGAATATTAAAAATTAAAGGCGACATTACAAAAGGCAAATATGTTGAATAAATAATGGCTGCCACTATTTACAAAGCACACAAAACAAAAAGGGAACCTCCCTTGTTCAGAATGAGGAGATTGGAGGAGAAATACAGAAATGCTGGAAGTATCTGCAATGGAATTTTATTGTTCACATTTTTTTTTCTCTCTTTCATACCATCCCTTTGGGACATGGTCTAGTTCTTTTTATTACTCTGGTGAATGTGTCGAGCAACTGGCAACAGAGTGGCTCACAGCTTAGGTGGAGGATAGCAGGGGATGAAAAGGCAGTGCTGCTTCCAGGTCCTCGCAGCCATGTTACAGCTTTGAGCAGAACACTGGCTTCACTTCTGCAGGCGTTTCTGTTCTTAGTATGTGTGCATAGACATTTAAGAATCTTTGAGGCTTTTTGGCAAAGAAGAAAGTACAGGCTCAAGCTATTTTTATATCACATTAATATCCTTGTTCCTTTTAGTTTCACCTATTTTCAGTATCTTCAATTCCTGTCCTAAACTGTGTGTAGTGACACTGTGTGCTGATGGGTGTTTGATTTCATGTGCTTTATAGGGATGACTAAGTTTCAGTGCTAGATCAGGCAGTTTCTTCATTGGGCCCTATTCGGATGCGTTTATCAAATAAAACTACTCCTGTAATCTCAGTCCAGATAAAACAATTATCGTTCTGCAAGATATAGGCTATAGTTTCTAAAGAATTTTAGAAAACTCCAGAAGGAAACATGCAGTAGAAGTATAAGCTGTTTGCTAGGATTTAGGTAACTTTTTATCACACGTATTTCCTGCTACGAAACTGAGTTTGAGAGTAATGATAAATGCATAATGCAAGGCCTTGCATAATGCATCCTTAAGTATTTAAAGATATTCCTATAGGATCCTGACCATCCGTTTCTAAGTTCTTAGTCAAATTGTGTATTTCATATCACATTTTTTAATCTTGAATTTTAAAACCCTTCCCTTTCAGTATAATTATGATCTGTACTCTGCCAGCTTGCATCTAACCAAACTCTTTGCCTTGGGGATTTGAGGATGTTGAATAAGTAGTGCTGTGAAGCAGCAACACATTTTCTCTTAAGATTCAAACATAAAAATAAAAAACTAATGATCAAGAGGTAGTCTCACACAGACCTTAAGTATTCTGTAATGATATACAGACATATTTCTCCTTTTCAAAACGAAAATATATCCAGAACTAAACCCAGCACTCATCTTTTAAAAGTGCTGTTTATTATTCATTGTTAACAGATAAATGAAAAGCTGTGTTTGTAGTAGTTATGTATCTCTTACTTTCAAGCATATATTCAGTATTTATTCCCATCACCCCCTTTCATCTGTGTATACAGGAGAAGCCTTTCATGACAAGGGTATGGATCAACAAGAACGAGCAAAGGTTGTTCATACAGTAATACTACAAGGCAGTCAAAGTGTATAACACACAGTGTGGGCTCAGCCATTTCCTGCCATCACACTACACAGACATAAAGAGCTCCAAATTGCAGCTGGCTTTATATGCAGTGCAGGGAGTTGTCTAAGCTTCCCTGTGCTGTAGGCACAGCATCTGTACCATCAGGATGCCAAGCCATAGTGTTCGTGGCACCAGCTTTGCTCTCTCTGTTCTGGCCCCTCTGCTTGCCTTGCTGGGGCTGGTGGTGAGGCCACAACTATGGGCTGTCACTGTGGGGAGGGGAAAAACACCCTCCTAGGCTTCATGTCCCCTTTTCCCTGGGCCCAGTAGCATAAAAAGGAAGTGGCTGCTGTCTGGGTTTGTGGCTATGATGGCTCCTGCTGTTGTCTTTGGATGCAGTAAACTAGTCTAGAAGAGGTGTTTCTGTAGGGATGAGTTTATGTAAAGGTAGAAATTAGAGAAGAGATGCTTTCCTTGGTGTAAGATCACAGGGAAGGGTGTGGAGGTGAAATTCAGCTTTGATTGTGCTGCTGAAGAGTCCTGAGCTGAGTCTGTTGTAAATCTGGTCTGGAGATTGGTGATGAAGTTACGGTGTCTGTTGACCTTGCTTCCTGTCTGTTTGGGGTTTGTAATTTTTGTTTTTCTTTTTAATAGGATTTTTTCTTGAAAGAAAATTTAAAAACTTGTAATAGATTTTGGAACTACTGTGCTCTTACTCTTTACCTGCAGGAACTGTAGAGTTGGACCACAGCTGAAGCTTTAAAGTCTGACTTATACATCCTTAGGCAGTACTGCTTGTGAACAGTGTGATACAGCCACTGTGGGAGTGGAGATTGTTCTGATGATCACACTAGTGAGGGAACTCATCCGTGAGACTGTCTTTATTAAGCTCAGGTTGGCACTATTAAAAATTCTTGAGATTGCCTGTCCTTTTAATGAACTGTAAGTTCACTTTCAAAATTATACTAAAAATGATTCAGAGTGTCTTTGACCAAAATATAGAAACTCTTAATCTGTGTATTTACCAAAACGGTCAGAATGTCCTGTGAAAAAGAAATAAATAAGGGAATACTTTATTATTTCTTAGATGTGGCATAGTCAAAGGACATTCACATAAAAATATATATGCTGGAAAGAAATACGACAAAAATATTCTTCTAAAAGCTCCGTGAGGAATATCAAATGGATCCACTGATTCAAATGTGAACATCGTTTTCACATTGGTGGTCCATTAGTCCATCTTTTTCAATGAACCTGAAGATAAGACATTGCAAATGCAGTCTGGACACGCTTTCCCCTCATCTTCTGTTACTAAGCAACTTCAGTGAAAATGGAAAGATGAACTCACTGGTATTGATGTGGTGGGTAGAAACACATCCAGGCTGTAAACCCGCCTGTTGCCTGTGGAAGAGAGAAAAAAGATCATTTGGATTAACAGTAAAAGCCCCAATCAGACCAAACCAAGCTGACTCTGATGCGCACTTTGCTGTTTCCCCTAGGTTTTGTTTTAAAATGTAAGGCAAATCAAAGGAGAATTACATTCAAACACTTCTCCCATTTCCTTGCTACCTCAGATGGAAGGTGGATGAAAAACGGTGACATGATGTGTGTGTTGAGAAATGCCTGGTGTAGCAACCTGTCACTGCTGCAGTTATGCTGCCAGTGCACTGAGATGTCTGCTCCAAATCGTGCAGGTTACTCAGTTTATCTGTTCATCAGGAAAGGGTTTTAGCAGCAGCAAATCACAATTCTAAAAGACTATGATGGGTGCAGAAAGTAAAGCTATTGCTGTTGCGGAAGAAGAACAGGAAGGGAAGAATAAAATGGCTCAGTGTAGGATTGGAAACTTTTAAGATGTAGTAGTTAACAGCTCAGAAGTCAGCCTGAAAGCCTGGCTAAGAGAATTGGGAGGTAAATACAAGCATTCCCTGCAGTGCTTTATAGTTTCACTTTAGAAGGACTGGGGAGAAACAGAAAGATACTAAATGAATTGAGAACTTTAATCAAAAGGACTAAAAAAGAGATAAGCTGACTAGAGAAAAAAAATGCAGGTTAGCAAACAAAGAACAAAGGGAGTGTTTGAATACAATTACCAAGAAATAAGGAATAGAAATAGGGCACTCATGCAGACAGGGAACAGGGAGGGAAGGTTGAGCAAGACAGGATTTTTTTGAAGATCCATACGGAGTTGTACAGGAGGTATCGGAGGGAAAAAGGATGCAGAAGATCGTTTGTCTTTGAGAACCTAATTGAAGTGATGGATGGAAATTGGGTCAGAAAAAATAACAAAACCCTCCTTCTCTTCCTCCCAATTTTCCTTCTCTTCCTTTAATATTTATGTGTGTTATTAAAGAAACATTTCGGGAAGTCACTAAGAGCAGGAGCTGTAAGTATCCCTGCAGAGGCTACCTTGCTATAGCAAAATGTTCAACATTTGAGACTGGCTTCCTCCAAACACAGAAATAGTGACTGTAAACTGCAAATGACAATTGGAAGATACGTGAGAAAGGCCAAACTCAGATAAATGACAGTGCAAGCAGGGTAATAAAGGAGACATATGAGAGGGCAATGAGAAAAAGCACTATCTGCCTGATACAGGGGGAAAACAGGAGGGATAGCTTCACAGTATATAGCAACCTGCCATGGTCAGGAGTTGACATCCCCAGCAAATGAGTGGGCCAAGTCTCCAAAGCTGCAAGGGACTGATCTTACCACCCTCCGGCTGACACCCTGGGAACTTGCGTGCTCTTGCTTGTAATCTGGTAATAGGAGCATGGTTTGTCATGCTAAAGGAAGCAAACAAATCCCACCTTCTGAACTGAAGAGTAAATAAGGAATTGACAGTCTGTTCTTATAGAAAACATCTTCCAGAGTGGCAGTACAAAGCAGTTAAATGGATTTGGTTTGTATCTTAAAGCTGTAGTTTGACAAACGTTTCTTTTGGTGGCAGTACTGGCTTCAGCAGTTTGTATCCATTTCCATGCCACACTGTCCCTCATGGCACTAAACTGCTCAGGGGTACAGGTGGTGAACCAGATTAGGGACATGATACAGTGCACAAGTCATCCAGAAAAATGTTTATTTTTAATCTGGATCCATACCTTGATCTAGTTCAGAATACAGTGCCAAAACCAATTTTACAGGTCCAGCATGTACTGGGAACAGGGAAAGGCGGAGCATCACGGGCTGTGGGTCACTTTAAGCTGGCAGTAGCACAGCATGAAAATGTGTACATACACTGTTGGTCTTTTGATTGGAAAGAAAAATGGAATTTCATTCATTTACTTTGCAAATGGGTGGTAAGTAGGCACAGATATACCAGTATACCTAAGCCTGGAAGAAAATAATGTTCTGGTATTGGTACCCTGAGCAGGAACAGAGATAAATGGCTTGAAAATCTGATTTGGGACTTTACAATAATTTAAATGTTTCTATCAGTAATAGATCCTTAATAGCTCTATGAGGGACCCATATTTTTCTGTCATGAAATTTCTCGCTGTTGAAATGCTGTTGGATGTTGAGGAATTAAAAATATGCATTTCATTGTAAACCTCAGTGAAGTGGGTTGGTTTACCAACAAGTTCTTTCATACTAAGTAGGGGAGTAGTTACACATTGTTTAATTTTAGGATAGTTGAAGAAGTCAGACTTTTCATCCAAAACACTGAGTCAGAGAGGTCTGACTTACAAAAAATGTAAATAAAGATTTCACTGAGACATGTTGCAGATGCAGGAATAGGATGGTGGGTGGAAGAGAAGTGTGTCAGATCTCAAGAGCAGTGAGTACAAGCATTGACCCCAAAATAAGCTTGAGTTTCTTTTGACCCAAGACATGAATGGTAAGATGGCTTGGGTTTCTGAATGAGCAACTCTTGATCAGTTTTAGAATTCTATTTTTTTTTCCCATTTGGTTTTACAGAAGGAAAACTTTGTCTGTACTCTCTGTACACTGACTTGTTCTGAATATGTACCTGCTTCATACAAGCAACTTGGTCTCCCAATGGAAACAATTCAGTGAAGCCCAAAATACTGGGTACCTTCCAGGGTCACTACTTTGTGATGGGCTTCCTGACACACTTTATTTGAGAGGCAAGAATGTTTGCTTTCTTCCCAAGGATAAGTACATTCTTCACACAATGGGGAATTCTCAATTGTGCTTCTTTCTCTGCAGTGACTCTTAAGATATTGATACTTTGGTATTCTGATTCAGGGTTATAACATGCTGCAGGATTATTTCTTAATGAAACGTGCATGATGGCCACAGTGTCTTATAGCAGGTGACTTTCAGAGAGATGCCACTACCTGATTTAGCTTGTGATCCCATGATGAAAACTTGGTTTGTTTTTCTCCGTCCATAAACTCACCCTCGTAACAGCCACAAACATTCAATTTCTTACACACCAGGTAGACTTTATTCACATGCAGGCTGTCTGCCAAGGATTAGAGGTTGCAGTTGGCCAGACAGAATTTTAATTCGGGCTTCTTTGGTCACCTAGGAAAACTGCTGGTAACACCAAGAAAAATTAACAAATTTCTGGGAAAATGGAAATTCACAGTACTTCAAAAAACAATATATAAAACAGTATATAAAATGACAACGTATAAAAGCTACAACAATCCCCTGAGGGTGGCCCATGTCTAGCTTGGAAGAGAAAAATGGTTAAGATCTAGTATATACCAGATTACTTGATTCATTGCAAGTAGTTGAAAATTACAATAATCAGGATGGGTAGCTGTTGTGAAATGTCATCGTTTCAGTGAGTGAGCCTGTGGCTGTTTGTTTGTTTGCTTTTCTTTTTAATCAAACACACAAAGTTGGGTGAAACAAATAGATGAAGCAGCAAGAAATGAACAATGAAATTATTAATAGGCTAACAGCAGGCCTGCTACTTTGGATGAGCCACACTCATACTCTGCAGGTGTCAGATGATCTGATTTAGGCATCCAGTAGGTGATTCTTCATTACTACTCTAACCTGCTGAATCAATTAGCTCTCTCATTAGTGGTTTTACCATCATATTCATCTCTTAGAGAGGCTGTATTGCTATTGTAGCATTTTTAAAGGACAATAATTGCATCTACCCTAACTGCTGCATTGAGTGGCTCTTGCTTTAGCCGGGGAGAGGTGGCAGTCTCCCCCTGGCCCTGTTGTTGTTTCCCACCTTCCCCCACTCTTGGTGGAGCAGCTGTGAGTAGGTTCTGTTCAGTATCATCATTACAGTTCCTAGTAAAATAATATGAAGAAACTCTGATTTTGAGTACTGTTTTCATCTCCAGGGATATCTGAACAAAGTATATTGAGTGTATTTTTACCTTTTAGTATTGTATTTTTTTTTTTCCAACAAAGTTACTTTGTACCATAGTATACCCATGGTTTACAAAGAGGTGGTCTTTCTTTAGTTTCTTGTGAAGTGTCCTGTAAGATATTAACTACAGTCTTAGGAAGAATTTCTTCCCCCTTATATTTTTCTGTGTTGCTTGGACCCACACTTTTGCCACCCAGCTTCTTGAAGGACCAGAAATTTCTTATTTTGCTCTTTTTACTTTGGGGATATTAGACTAAAAATCTGGCTACAATCATGGCTTGGTGATTGTGAAATTAGCAGAATAAAAGAGGTCAGAAAGGCATAGAGAGAAGAACAGTCTCTGGAAACTCTACCTGCATTTACTCACTAGAAACAGAAATGCAAAATTGTCTGGAGTAATGGCAGTGACACACTGAGCAGGCTGATGAGGGCTAAGGATCTGCAGGGTCACACCTCAGCTGGAGGTGAGGACAGGGCCAGTTGAACACGGGCCAGCTGCAGTGTGGTAATTGTGTAGACCCTTGTAGTACGTGCTGCATGAGGAAGCCCTCTGTTCTTCAGCTGCTCCTGCTCCTGTGTTCTTCAGCTCCAAGGATAATGCCAGTATCCAGTTCCCAAAGCAGAGTTGCCCAATGTCTACCAGCTTGGACTGGTGTAGGTCTGGCATGGTATTGCCCAGGCAGACACAGCATTAGTTAGCTTTACTGCTCTTGGATCCAAATTATCTCAGTAATACTTCTATATTCACCCACAGCACTGTGTTGTGCCACTGAGATATATCTTTTGAGTTATTTCACTTTAATCAGTGACATTATGATGATAGCAAGGGAAAATGAGGGCAGTCACCCCCAGTCAGTACAGACATATTGTCCTATCTACTGAGACAATGTTTCTGAACTTGAGAGAGGGAGAGGGATTTCACTGGGAGTTGTGCCTGAGCAAGCAGGACAGAATTGGGCCACCATTTGTAAACAGGAGAAAAATTGAAGGAAACACCTGCTTTAGTTTTCAGAGAAAGATTAGTGTTTGTGATGGACATGTTTTTGCAAGGTTAGTCTGGCAGGTCTCTGCAGACAGCACCATCCTCCCCTCTGTCCTTTACATTTTCCGTAAGTATTTCAAATTAGTTTGAACGTCTCAGAGGAACTGAACACTCGGGAGCAAAAAAACATTCTCCTGCAGATCAGTAATGACTAAAATAGCTTAGATCTGAGAAGAAAGAGCAGCCTGCAGTTTGTAACCGGGACTAGCTGACTGCTGCTGGAGCCAGAGCTGGAGCAAGGATAACAAGTACATGTGGTCATTGGGGGGAAAGCAAGAAATCACCATGCACCAATACATGTTTTCAAGCTCTATTTCTGGATTGTCAGGAGTTTCACTCTTAGCAGCCTAGGCATGTCTATTGATTTGCATGCTGTGGTTTCTGCTTGACAGATATGCTGTAGATTTTGGAATACTTTCAGCTTAAAAGAAAACTCAGCAGCCAAGGAAAGCAGTTCAAGTACTCATCTTGCTTTAGTCTTCTCAGGCACAGTTACTATCACAAGAGGAAGAGAGAGAAATAATGATATCAAATCAATAGAGAGAGAATGAGTCAAAAGAAGATTGTAGTGTATGAGGATATAAGAGAAAGGAAAACAACCTGGGAAATGTGCAGCTGCTTATGGGAAATGGTTTGGACCAAATCCTGATGCTTGCTGGATTGGTATGAAGAAAGCCGTCAGGATTTGGCCCTTGCTGATTATAATTCCCTCTTCTCGGCAATTTACTGAAGCTTTCAGTGAAATTATTGCTCAAAAATAAAGACGTGTGTGTCAGTGTAAACACTGTGATCAGTTAAATGCTAACTAGCATAGGTTTGTGAAGTCTCATTCGTTAATCTTTCAGTCTGTATAAAAGAAGCAGCTTTTGAAGTGCAAAGTACTATCATCATCGTTACACGTTCATAAAACGGGTTCTGTGCCTCATTGAAATGTGAGAATGCTGAAAGTGGCACACAAGGGTGCCAGATCTCTGCCAGATCCACAGTCTCTGCTGGCTTGCCCACATTCTTCTCACCTGGAGAAGTCTGAAGGGGTGACAAGTTTTCTGATGTGGAACGCCTTGGAATTCCCTCTTTAATTTCCTGCTTTCTGTGCTTGAAACTGCTGTGCCATCTGCTTTGTTTCTGTTGGCTGCTTTTAGTTTTATTTCCATTTTTTGAGGGACGGCCAGCTCAAATACCTCTGATTGTATGACACTATTTAGATGCAATTTAATAGATTCTCCTTACCCTAAAGTACTTTTATGCAAAGAAATAGGTACTAACAACTGAAAAATTAGTAGAAAGGGCAGATACCACATGGCGACACAAGTTGCAAGGAATTCATGTAGTGATGTGAAAGCAGCTGTGAGCTTGCTCTGCCTGTACTCCCGGTGCAGCTCTACAACCTGGTCACCGATCCTAAGCTATTGAGTCCTGCTGGGAGTTAAATAATATTGACTTGGGCTCAGCAGTGTGCCACATAAACATACACTGGTTATGAGTATGATTACTGGTTATTGTTTGTTTTAAAGCAGTCTCTTGTTAAATACACTTAAACCAAGAAGGAAATAAAAATCAATGTCACTGATTCATACAGGTCACCCATCTTGACTGAGATGAATTGACCTCCTGATACCTTGGAAAGGAAGCCGAAGGCAGACAGACTAGCCAGGGAAAGCATCCTCAGTATAAGGAGCAATCTGGAAAAGCTGACTTTTGATGACTTGTCCATCTCTGAATGAATACATGCAGGCCTGTGTGCCAAGCTTCCACAGTGCTTGTAAAGTCAGCTGTGAAAGTCCAGTGTCTTGTGGGAGCAAAGACCGACCTGTTGCTGTTTAAACCATTGCACTTCTCCCATCTGAAACCTCTGTGAGTCCTTTATCTTTATTCTTAAAGCAGCAGTAGCCAGCTTTTGAAAGCAGTACATCATAGTACATTGTAGCTACCTGGAAGGGAGCAGTACATCAGAGAACCTTACTGAGTTTTTTACCCCTCATTTTTCTTCTCTTCTTCAGATAAAACCTAGATATGTCAAACTTCTTGGAATAAAGCTGTGAACATTGGAGGGGGCAGAGAAAGGCGTATCGGCTGAACTCCTGCACAGCTCTCTCACCCCCCCGCTGTTTCTGAGGGAGGTTAACGGAAAAGGCTCCTGTGGGTAATCTCAATTATTGATAAATAAGTGGAAATTGATGTTTAGCCCTGAGTTCAGTACCTGAAAATGCCAATGAAGTAAATGAGGCTATAAAATCACTGACTTAAGCATCTGTCATATTAAAGAATCTGTAAAGCGGGATGGCACAGGCACTAGGCATGCTTATCTCAAGGGACACGAGCAACTCTCAATAGAGCTGAGTAGAAATGAAAACTCTCCCATGGGGATTTTCAGAGAAATTCTTAGTGAAAATTTTCTTGAGAAGTAACTTTCTTCCTGTGTGAGAATTAAAAAGGACAAGGGGAGGCTGTGGGAAGGAGAAAAACTTTCCTCATTTTTTTTACTCTTTTTCCATCTGCTGGAAAACTAGGTGCAATTACAAAAACTATGTTTTCTTCTGCTTTCTTGTACTTGTTTTTTCAGACAGAAAAGCTGCAAGAAGCTCAAAAAGTGAGGAGAAACATAGCCTCAGCGTATTTACTGTTTTCCATGTAGTGAACAATACAACCCATTCACAGGAAGCATAGGAAGCTATATTTTCTGTAAATCATATTTTCACTTTTAAAATTTACTTTGTCAAAGTTGTTGCTTCTCTGAAAGAAAAATATTCTTTTACAGAAGTATTTTTTTGTTGAAAAACATTCAGGAGCCTGCCAGTTCTCTCTCATTTTTTTTTTTTTTTTATTTCTCTTTGTCTTACCTTGATTTTAAGGTTTCCTTTGCTTACCAAATTAATTTCATGGTTTGCTCTTCTGCTTCATATCACTTTGCCTGAGCTGCTTATTTATTAGCCAACCCTCTACAGAGCCAAAAAAGATAAGAAAAAAGCAGTAAGGCTGAGTATTTTGAAAATACGTTAGACTTAGAGACAGCAAACCAAAATGTTTCACTCTAAAGATGAGTGAGTTGCATACTGATTCTGTGGTGATAGGTCTCTTGAATAAGATGTGCTTTGCATTCTTCAGTGCTTTACACAACAGGAATTTAATTTTAAAATCTCACAGAAACTCCTGTAATTTAAAAAAAATGTTTTCCAAAGATCTACATAGTCTGAAAAAATTACTGGAAGTCTCCCATTGACTCTCACCTCTTCTTAATAGCTATCAGTACCAATTCCTAATTTATTCATGTTGTTTAACTTGAAAATATTTACTTTTATGTACTTAGCATATGAATCCTGTCAAGTTAGGTTGTTCTCTAGCAACTTTTGGGAGCTTTAAAAAATCAAGTAGTTAATTAATTTCTGAAATTACATGGAACCCAGAAATACTTTATTAACTTCCTTTCCTGTGTCCTCAAACAAATGAAGTCATTGGAAAAGCCCCTGCCTCTTGAAGTAAGAAATACAAGCCTATTTTGATATGAGAAGCATATGATAGCAAAAAATTGCAATAATAATTAATTTTTAATGTGTCTGATAAAAAAAAAAAACTACCCCGCCTTCATCTGATAATTTGAAAGTCATGCATAACCTGAGCTGATTGACACTCATGGCATTTAAGTGTTGCTCTATGTAAGCTTTGTTTTCAGCATTATTCTGTTCACTTTACATACCCAAGTGTAAGGTACGTATTTGGAAAATGTACACTATTGCATCTGACGTCCAACTTCCTGTCCTTTGGCTTTCACTGTTGTCACTCAGTACACTTTAACAAAAACATTGAACTGTCAGACATCATACATGCTGCAAAGTTACACTGTTAGTGTGACATTTTGGGTGATTGCTTTCCTACTAACTTACTCAGTACAATTGGATGGAGGCAAGTAAGTGCTTTTGTTTGTCTTCTAGAAGACCTTGGCTGTTAGTGTGTGGAGCACCCAATGGTTAGATTGGCTTACCTGGCAATGAATTTACTCAAAAGAAAAATCATTAGCTCAAAAGTAAAAGCTAATGTTAAGAGAAAGAACAGTAAAGGTCTCACTGTTCTTTGTGGACCACCAAGTCAGCGGGCTTGGTAGTAATTTATTATTTATTGTTTTGCTTGTGTCTGCTTGCTTTTCTTGTTTTTCTTGTTGTAGGTAGGTCACGATAGCAATTAAGTTTCAGAAAATGTCTAGGCAAAAGCCCCCCAGGCTGCGTGGTCTTGCATGAGTAAATACATGTCCATGTAGAAAGAGGACCTGGGTTTGGAAGGTGGCAGGATGACACTGTAACTCCGGAGGATCCTGGGAGTCTCCTTTCACATTAGTGTGGTGTGACTACCACAACAGCTCAACCTTGTTATTTGTCATTTTCATACCCTATAGGTGTCTTCAGCTAGAGGTAAGTGGGATCTGTCATTCAGCAGGTTCAAGGAGGAAGGTCTTGTGAAGAGGAACTAGTGTGACTGAGCTCATTTAAGCTGTTTGCAGATTGTCTGAGGAGATCAAGACTGTTATGGATGTGTTTGTTCAAACTTCCTCAATTAATAGTTTTTATTTGATCTGCTGGATAAACTGTTTGCAGAGCAGTTCAGTGTGAGTGTTCCATCGATTATTTGATATTCTGTGTTTATCATTAGGTTTACATTCCTTGTGTTATATACGAGATGCAAGATTATTTAAGAAATGCCTCATCTATAATGTGTAATAGATCCTCCATCAGGGTAATGAGCAGCAGCCCTCAGAGTTCAATAAGAGGAATAGTTAACATATTCATGATCACATAAGAGTGCCATAACTTTGTAACTCAGCGGAGTTTTCTATGCAAAGAAATGGGTGGACACTCATAGTTTTGTCCTCATAACAATTGCCCAACTGCCCTGTATCACGGGGAACAGAAAATGTGAACAAAATGCAAGGTCATAAGGAAGATTGTCCCAAAGGCTCTGCATTTTCCTGCTCAGGATGAAAAATGACAAAGTGATGCCAAAAGGCACTGTTTTTTCTGCTTTTCCTTACACTGCGAAAGGCCAGGAAGTTAATCTTTCATTATAAAACTTGAATAGTCCCTGTTCCTGCCAAGAAAAAGTTTGCTAAAGGAACCCTGAGAGACAGCACAACTTTGGTCATTGCCAGGCCCTAGCAGAGGAGCCGCCTATGGGGCAGCACAAGGATCGGCTGCTCCTTTCTGGCTGGCATACTGTTGCTGTAAAACAAGTTACCAGGCAGTATTTAACCATTTTGAAGACTGCCGTCTCCACAAAAGTAGTTGGACACCAGTGTTTCACCTCGCAGCTCAGTCTACTTGAGCCACATAAACATTCTATGAGTATGGTCATGCGTTGAGGAAGGAATATGAGAAAAAACCACCGTGGAAATGCGCTGTATCATACCCTACATATACATGTGTACATATGCATAAACACACACAAACACTTACGCAATGCCATGCTTGGTAGAGAAAGTCTCTACAAAGTCTGGAAATCTTGGGTGAGCCTGTGTGTCAGCAGGGAAGTGTGGCTAATGAGTAATTTTGCTGTAGGTACTGCTTACCCCACATAACTGATTTCAGAGTTAGAACTAGGTGCCAGCCTGAGTGTGGGAAAATCAAGGTATATATTTTTAGCTTGTCACTGCAGTCTGCACAGCCCAGGAAAGTAGGAGTATTGGCAGGGATTTAGAACAGGTGTTAGTTTTCATGTAAGTTGTTGCTGTGATTAAGTATCTAGTGAAGATTAGGGCTAGGGCTTTGGAAAAGATGTATGTGTTAAATTATCAAATCTGTTCTTGTATTCTGTGTGGCCTCAAAACCTAAGGTGGGCACTGTGAGGGGTAAAGGCTGATGTGTTCAGCATTGGTCAAAAGAAGCCTAGCAAGGGAAAGCTAACAGTGGACAGTATGGATTTATACAGTGCATTTGTGTTTCATTCAGCGACATGGAGAAGTTGAAATGAAAGATTCATGTAATGATGGTAAGAATGACTTTTTGTGCAAATTCCGATATTGTAGGTATCATCAAAGATAACATATTGGTTCGGTTTGGAGTAAAAGGCCACGATTAAGATTAGTGTTTGGAAAGGAGTCGTGTGTGTGTTGATATTAATTCCACATTCTGTATGGGATGGAAATATGAGAAAGTGTTAGTAGTGAGGAACACTTGATGCTTGTTTTTTCTCTAGGCACAGATATATATATCCTTTCCAGGAGACTTCTAGGTCTTCTGTCAAACAAAATGAATGACTAAGATATTTCCTTCTCTGCTTTGGTCACAAAGATATAGTTGATGAGTTAAGGTGGGAATTAGGGTTCAGGTTCAGGGTTAAAGAAAGCATGTCTGACTTAGAGTATCTGTTTGGACAGGAAATAAAAAATTAATGAAAAACTCCAAAATTAATGAAATTATTGCTACTTGTCACTTTGAAGTAGCTAAGAATGGACTGTAGAAAAATACACATGCATTCAATACAATTTTAAATCAATACAATTGAACTTATTGCTAGATTTTTGGAGGCTCAGAAATGTAGGATAACTGCAAGTCTTATCAGGAACAAGTGCCTGACGTTCAGTATTTGGCTAAGTAACGATCCCTCAGTTGCAGTGAAAGCTTGGTGTAAAGCAAGTCTGGGGAATCAAACATTTCTGAGACAAATTTATTCCTATAGTCTCTAGGGCAGGGAAATGGAGGATGAGTTTGCACTCATCTTAAATGCATGATGTTTGAGGGGCTGATATCAGCTTCCCTCTAGGTATTGGCTCCCTGATATGAGGAAGGTTAGCACGAGGGTAGTGTTTGAGGGATTATGATTAGAGCTAAGAGTTTGTGAACAGAGACATTTCTGAGGCTGAATGGTGTTTCTATGCGGAGTGGAACTGTAGGATAAGTGAGGTTGTCAGCAGTGATAAATGACAACTGTTTGTTTTTCTTCTGGAGTCTGCTCTCCTGGGTATCGTTAAGGGTAGTGATAGGATTAGGGACAGAGAAAAGACGTATTTATGAATCAGGTTTATTGCTGCAGTACTGCTGGTTTTCTAGGATAAATGTGAGTGTAAGTTTGGAAGAATTGATAATGTTTGATTTTCATCGAAGGCAAATAATCTGGATTCAGATGAGGGAAATGTTAGAGGGTTAAGTTAGATTTGGAAAAGAATTTCTGTGTGTGGTTTAATTACAATATTCTCACAGACCATGAAATCCAGGATGAGGACTGAGATCAGTGGAGAGGAGTTTCTTGCGTTTGGATTCCCTGGTATAGTGATGTCTGTGGTTAAGGTTGGATTTCCAGCTAATTTTGGCAAAAGAAGCACATTTGAGTTTGCTTTGGGTAATTTTGCATAGTTTTGTGCAAGTGATAGTGTCAGCAAAGATGAATGATAAAGGCTTGGGTTTTTTTTTAGTTGTCCTTTTGAGTGAGGTTCAGCTAATTAAATGATTAGGATTAAGATTTAGGAGGAAAAATAATTTTTTACCAAAGTTTGTTGTGACATCCTTCTACATGTAGACACTGAAGTTTAATAGCAGTGTCAGTTTGATCCTTTGGTGTGATGCAGAATTCCAGTTACAGCAAGGTTAGCATTGGAAAAGGATTTTGGGAGGGAAATATGGCTGAATTCTGAAATTGCTCTATTCTGTGAGTCTGAAAATATGCAAGGGAGGAGGGAGTGGTACGCAGTTCTCATGTACAGTGTCATCACTTGAAAAATGTTAAAGGTAGTATGAATGTGGTGTTGATAGAGATTGGAAAGAGCTCTGTTTATTGCTGGGTCTTCCAGGCATTGAATAGTTTAAGGACTGACATGGGTAGGGCTGGTGTTCCGTATTTTATTTTGATTAAAGTCCTTTTTGTGCTTATAAAGCTAGGAGTGGTCTTTAGTTAGGATCAGGACTTGTGAAAGAAAGGATTTAAAGTTAGAACACGCTGATGAATGCTGCATGCCCAGAAACCTGGGGTGGACCCTAGCATTAGTACTAATGCTTGTGTAAGTCTGCATT
This sequence comes from Nycticryphes semicollaris, assembly GCA_013400055.1. Lineage (NCBI taxonomy): Eukaryota > Metazoa > Chordata > Aves > Charadriiformes > Rostratulidae > Nycticryphes > Nycticryphes semicollaris. The sequence goes on along the minus strand of VXBJ01005512.1, from coordinate 730,875 downwards.
AAATATACTTGAGAATAAGGTTACGGTTCCATAGTTGCTTCGATTTTAAGGAATTAAGGGGTCTGCACCTATTGCTGGATTTTCCATGTCTAGAAGAGTTGGAGAACAGGTTTGATAACCATGGCAAACATCATGCTCAGATTTGATGCAGAAATCTGCTCTATTTGTTGGATTTTTATTTTTATTTTTTTTTTGCACAAGTAGTCACAATGCTCTGCAATCCATATTTGCCAAGTAAACCATCTTGTTTTAATAACTGCAGATGAAAGCTCAAAAAACCAACAGGGTAGTATCATTGCTTGTTTTTCTTGATCTTTGTTTCCCTTTATTTGTTGGAAACAATTGCTCTTCTACCTGAAAATATGCAAATTTGGGTGATGAATAGGACTGATTTCAGCTTGTGCCCAATTGTTGAAACTTCTCGGAAATAATTTCAGAGATTTTGTTATTTTCTTCCTGCCCTGTGTCTGTGTATTAGAAGATAAATAAATAGCTAAATGCAGTATATTCAGTTTTGACATGTACTGATTATCTTCTCAAGCAACCAAGGACTTTTTGTTTACTAAAGAAAACTAATATTTTTCCCTCCTGTTGTTTCACTCAGTGTAACAAAATTTCTGGAGGACACTCATGCAACTGCTCTGTAGTTGGTATCCATTTAAAAATTACAGTGGTGAATAATGAGGCAACAAAGAAAAAATTCTTGTTAAATCATCACTGCTAACAGTAATTATCAAATCGACAAAATGTGTATGTAAGATGATGCAATTTGTTAGTAGTGTTCAATGTAGACACACAAATCTTACAATTCTCATTTGTGTTCTATCTCTTTACAGTAGTCAAAGCGTTGCAATAATTAGAAAGGGTAGTTTTTTCTCTCCAAGCAAGCTACAGTTAATCTTAGTGGAGTGCCTATTAAGTGGATATTGCCTCAGCTGTTGGCTGTTTGAATCCTGGCACTGATCCTAACAAAGCACCGAAGGCATGCACCAGTGGCCAGGTAATGCAGACCCTGTAGGGCCTTATTTCTTCTTTGAATTTAAATTCCTTTCCTGGACAGGTGCTCAGTCTTTGAGCTTTGCTCTCTTTTGCCTAGGAAGACCTTCATTTGTGACCTTGAATGACTTAAAGTTTCAATAGCCATGGACAAGGTTCTTCTGAGAGGTATTTCATAAATCTGTTTTTTAGTTTTGAAAAAGAATAATAAGTTTGCTTTCAGGTGTGAAAAGGCTAGAATATATTTTCTCACTTCACTTTCCCATATTCACAATTATTTCTTGTAGAACAAAAAACCAGACACACATGCAGTGCACCTTAGGAAAAAGCAACAAAAGGGCTAGCTGAAGCATTAATAAAAAACATTTGAAATGCCAGGGAGAAAATATCTTTTAGAGTGCAGTTCATAATTGAGCATCTTCTGAGATAGAAGCTAGACATTTTCCTTAATTTCTCTAAAAAAAGTTATTAACTTTGAGGAGGTCAAGACTTCCTTTGGATAGCTTAGGTAAAGGGCGACAGGATAGAAGAATTTTTTTACATCTGGGTATCGCCACCAGAACAGAACAATTATTTCAGGATGGCTGAATGTCAGCTGCATGATCAAACCAGTGATCACAGTCCCTGTTCCAGGGAACAAGCATATTTTCACAAAACCCTGTCTAAGGAACTTAACAGGCACTGGCTAGTTTTATCAGAATCAAGGGATATCATGGCTTTAATCCAGCAAAACACTTAAATACATGAGAAACTTTAAGCATATAATAGTTCCATTGAAATCAATCAGACTGTGGATGTACTCAAGTGCTCTGCTGGATCAATGCCTGCAGTAATGGTGAGAGAGCTCTATCTCTTATATTTTGCATATGGTTTCTCCATGGACAGTCCCTGAAGAATCGGGTAGTATGTGTTTGCTTGTGCTGTACCTTGTCAGTGGATAAACTGGCTTAATTCTTCCATGCTGCCTGTCTAGCAGTGTTCTTGGCACTATATTAACTGGGGGAGGAAAGTTATTGAGTGGTGAACCTGATTAAAAGTTCTTATTTTTCAAATATAAGTGAGTCTTAACCTGTGGGGATCACAGAGAAGGTAGGGTGATTTGCTCCATAATTTGCAGACATCAGAATTTTCAGGATGGGACTGGAAGCTGACAGAGGCAGTTGCACTTTTTGTGATTGTTCAAGTCTTTTGATGGCACTTTGCCTGGGCTGCAATGAAAACAGACTCAAACAGCTACAGGAGAGAGGAGAACAAAGGTGATCGGATCTCTGAGACGATATGTCCAATTATCATAGTACAGAGTGAAATAAAGGAGAAGGAAAAATAACTCATAGCACATCAGACGACAGATAACTGCAGTAGCCAGGAGTTGAAGAAAAGCTAATGTGGAGGATAATGTTAAAATCTCAAGTTATCAAGTTATGTCTGTAGGGATATAGCAGTGGAGGTAGGGGAAATTGAAATTTGTTACTGTCTACCACAGATAAAGGACTGTTGCAGACAAATACTATATCTCAGTACTGTGAAAGGAAAAGGAAGGAAAAAAGAACAGGGGTAAAAAGGACAGGGAGTTTCTACTCTAATTTTTGCTGAGGCAAGTCAAGAAAAAGATCATTTTCAATGGAGTTACTCTGGAGTAAGAGGGGAGAATCCAGCCTTGAGATGTCTGTAATGGAATCAAATTGATCCAATTGGCAGAGAAGAACTACATTTGAGCAGAAAAAATAATGTGCAAAATTTGTGCTTTTGAAGCACAACAAAGAACCACAATGGCCAAGCAGGACAATGAACAGTAGAAGAAAAATCACCGCAAGTGGTAGCAGCTGAAGGATGGCTTTAGATTTGACACCTGCAGAATGGTAATAGTAATTATGTTTTGTTCTTACTGTTAGAAAGGGGAAAAACCATCGAAGTAGGGTGACATAAAATCTAAGAATCAGGAGTAGGGCTGACCATGTAATTTAGAGCTATTTCAAAAGGATGCTAAATGGAAAGATGGAAAATAATAGCAGGAGCTAAATTTTCCTTCTGCAAATGACAGCAGTTTTGGTCAGACTCCTTTAAGTGCTTCTGGCAGGAAAAAAAAAAAAAGAAATTGTCTTTTAAAAACGTGGTTTCAACCAATAATTGCATGTGTTGATAATGTAGGGATTTCTTGCCAATTTATTCTGCATGGCTACTTCTCTACAAATCACAATGCTGTTGTTGTTTTGTACCTGTGCCTCAAAAAAGTAATCCTCCAAACCACATATCACTTCTATTTTTAGCATTCTGAGACCCTTAAAACAAGGTGTAGCTCATATGAAATGAGTATAATCAGAAAAAAAGTTTATCGTAAGAAGTTCACTGAATCTTTGCCAAATAAAATGTTTTGAACTTGAACAAATTAGGACAAATTAAACAAACAAAAGATAGAGATTGTGAAAAGGCAAAAGATCCACTGCTAGATTTAAAAAAAAAAAAAAGAAATAGAAAAAGAAAACCAACCAAACAAATAAACCCAAAAAACCATCCACACCCTGATTGGATTCCTTGGAATGAAATTCATTTTCAGCTTGGATAGCATCCATCTAAAGATTTTTTTCCCCTACAAATTAATAACATAAAAGTCCCAGGCTGTGATAAGTCTTATTCAGAGCTATTTTGTGTTTGTTAAATGGAATGTGACAGGGATCTGAAGCACTACTATACTACAGAAAATAATTAGTTGAGAAGTAACTTGATAATTTTACCACTGTGAAGAATGAATGGAAATCAACCTTCACTTTAATTATGTGCAAAGGAGAAGTATAATTACCTGCACAAGATACTAATCAGAGAAAATGATAATACAATCCTCTCTTATCTAGTAGATAGCAAACTAGCTTGCTTAATCTGTTCACCTCTAGTGTATCAAAGATAGCAAATTAGTTACTGCAGAACTATCTATATTCTAAGGTTACTTGAATCATTTTATTCAGTCCTTGAGATAAATGCTTATGTAGAAATTTTAAAACATAAAATTACCAACTGCTATTTGAAAATTTAAAAATGAAAAGAGAAAGTCAGAATCACTTTGTGCAGCTCCAGAATATCAACAAACTGTGAAAATGCAGGTTCCTCAGAGGCAAGAGGTGGTCAAGAAAAGATGTTACCCGTGGCTAATTTGTCACAACCTTCATGTGTCCCAAACATGGTTGCCAGAGGTGGTTCCTTTATATTGGGAAGATTATTGATGCTTTTCTACCTTCTGTAGGACCAAAATCAGGACACTGTTCTTGAAAGTACAACTCTGTACTTCAAAAGCAAAGGTTATGGTGGCCGACATCAAAAAGTCCTTTTCCAGATCTTAGAATCATAGAATTGTTTTGATTGGAAAAAACCTTTAAGATCATCAAGTCCAACTGTTAACCCAGCATTGCCAAGTCCACACTAACCCATGTCCCTCAGCACCACCTCTACCCGTCTTCGAAATACCTCCAGGGATGGTGACTTCCCCAGGCAGCCTGTTCCAATGCTTGACAACTCTTTTTGTAAAGAAATTTTCCCTTATATCCATTCTAAACCTTCTTTGGTGCAACATGAGGCTGTTTCCTCTTGTTCTATCACCTGTTCCTTGAGAGAAGAGACCAGCCCTCCCCTTGCTACACCCTCCCAGTATTTACATTGAGCAGAGAGAAGTCAGTGCTTCTATGTCTTCCCTTCACAGGCACAGAAGGTCTAACAGGCAGATTTGATGCTGTTGCACAGAGGAAGACAGGCAGGACTTAAAGGCATGTTTCCAAGTTTCATCTCAGATATATACTATGTAAATAAGCAAATGTCTCTGAAATTTTAACATGAAGCCTGGTAGTTCCATGTGTGTGATGTTACAGTGTAGTAGCAGCCGAGGCAATGCAGTGACCAGGTGTGTTTCCTCCCATGGAAGCCTATGAGAAATCTCTGCACCAGGCTTCCTTGTAAATGCAGTAATGTTTGGCTAATGAAGCTATATAGCATCTGAAGGCACCCTCGCTCCTGTCTCCATTAAAACAGTAAAGAACAAATCAATAAAGTGAATCAGGAGATCATATAGTTGTATTATGGCAGTAGTCAGAGAACACCACAAGGTCAGGAAATATTGCAAACTAGTACTGGGGCATTCCCTGTGTAATGAATCTTCTGAAATCAGATCTATAGAAACCTGCTAAACACAAGAGAGCTTTGAGTGTGAGGAAAATACTTACATGATAATAATTTAAACAGAGTCTGTTTGTAATCTACTGAAAATGCTGAGTTCACTTTATATGAAAGTCTGTTTATTCTTTGGCAAGGAGTTTCCACAGTCAGTATTTGTCTTCTATTTGATTGTTGAGAGGTCTTTGCATGTGCTTAGGACACCTTGTGGGCCACCAGAAATTTAGTGGTGGAATCCAAGAAAAAGTTCTATCACCTGGGTTTGGAGAGGAATTAACGAGACAAAATTCTTCATTGTTCCTATTTCCTCCTTTTAGTTATGTTGTTTTATTTGTAGCAGTAAAACTGTATCCAGTCTCAATTCTGGCTCTCATAATGACTTCATGCCAGCTTGAACCAGAGGAGACAAACATTAAATGCATCCCTTGCGTCATCTCAAGCTTGGCAGAGTAGCACTAGAGAGGTGTCTTTGGTCCAGTGCATACTTATCCAACAGGACATTCTGTATCGTAACCTGAGTTTGTCAGTGCTATTTAAAAATAAGGGGAAATTTCTTAAGCCAAATGGCATTTCAGTTTCAGTCTGTTCTGAAACTCCAAGTGTGCTGGCAGGGTTGGTTGTAAAAGTGGTGTAAAGGTGGCCGAGACTGGCACAATAGAGGTGAGGTTAGCCTAGGCATTTAGGTAAGAGATACCTGATAGTAAAACAATAGTTTTGAAATGTGCTGCAGGCTACCACTGTAACATTTTCAAGACCTCTTATAATGATACATGTACGTGTTTTTGTTAAAAACTAAATATAGCTTGAAATGAGTACTGTCTCAACAGTGCAGCATTGCACCATTGACCATGGCCATGTGTGGAATGAATGCAAAATGAGGGTGAACTGCTGGAGTCCAGAAAAGATAGTTACTAGTCCTCTCTTTCCCCTCCTCCTCTGTTTGAAAACTGTAATCATTGTCTTTCCAAGAATACGTGTTGCTTTCTGAGCTGAAAAAAAGCTTTCATTCCTCTTGGTCTTTGACATACGTGACAAGCTACTGATGCACAGCGGTGAGTGAGGACCAACTGAAAGCATCCACTTTGATGGCATATGTTTTCCCTCTCCTTCCCTCCGCCTCACTTATGTTTTATGTACCTGTGACTTATTTTAGCCATCCCTGGTGTAAATTTTTCAGGCAGAGATTATTATGCGCACAGTGATTAGTGTGATAGGGCTCTCATGCCTGCTCCGTATTTCTAGCCACTACCCTAAAGATAAATAAATTCCTGAAGAATTGACACTAAACCATCAATATCTCTGCCTCTTCCATTGCAGCAACAGACATGTTTTTTGTGACTGCTGCCCAAAGAACTGCTGTTTTTTGAGACACTGTGCTGTATTTTTATTATCATTTATATTTTAACTCTTCATCCAGTTCAGAAAGAACAAGAGGAGATATATTTTTTGCACTCGTTCTAAATGTGTTGGCTTTTCCCCAGTCATTACCGAGACCATACTAATTTTCTGGGATTTTTTTCAATTTTTAAAAGAAACTTCTGTCTGCAAATCTGATCCTCTAGTTCATAGATGCAGGATTTTCCCTTTCTGAGAGAGGGAGCTTTTATACTCTTCTGCCACTGCCTCTCTATGCCTCCAAATTAAGTTTAGGTGTTTTTCTTTGAAAAAGTTATTCTTTCTCTGTGAAAATAGAGCCAAATATTGTGCTTTATGCATTAATCCTAGACTCAGAGAGTCAACGAAAATAATCAATTTAATTTCTTTTTATTGCCTGTGTAATTAGTTATATGTCATAAAAGATCAGATTGCATCTGGAGTTAATTCCCCAAGCCTCATCTTAAGTTTTCTAATCAACGTTATATTAATCGTATACATCCTTTATGTTCCCTGACCTGCAGCTTCCAATAACATTTCATGCCACATGAACTTCCCTTCTGAATCTTCTCAGACTTACCTTAGTGGCAATTGAGAACTGCTGTACTAAGTCCATGTTCAGGGGACCAGTTTTGTAGACTATGTATCTTCTCTTTCGACAGTTCTGTGCTTAACATTTGTAGTCCCAGAGATGATATACTGGTGCGGAATATAGGAATGTTGGATTACATTTTTTTTTGATTCAAGTACTTGGCACCTTTTCTTCTCATAACTCTGTCCATAGAATATCATCAGTCTGTTGGATCTCAGGGTTTTGGGAAATCTAGTGATTTTTTTTCTGAGCCACTGATAACTTTGTGAATTCTTTACTGTGTGCTCTCTTGCGCAGCCTGAAGGGTTAAAAAAAAAAAATCAAAACAAACAAAAAAAAAGTGGAGGGAAGCAGGAAGGAAGAGTACCATTCAAAGCAGAATGAAGGTGGGTGTATGTCTGTCTGAGCTTTGTCTGTTATTGAAAAGAAAACCTTGAGTTTACTTTATGAGGAATAAATGTTGGGGTTGATAACAGAGAAGAACTAGGAAGGGAGAAAGAAGTGGGGAGACTTAGAGAAAATAGAAGTGGGTAATGTGAGACATATAAGACTTCAATTTTAACAAGGAGACTTTAAAAGAGACATTAAGAAAGTATTTCTTCTGGTGACAGCAATTCTGATGGTTATGGATTTTCACTCACTGCAAATTTGTAGAAGCAACTCAGACATCTCTCAGGAATGTCTTGGATGTGGTTATTCCTGCTTTAGGCAGTGATACAGATGGTGTGATTTCTCTGGATCTGCTCTATAGGATGGGAAATGAATGAGATGGAAGACCTGGGATGAAGAACAAACAGAATTTGGAAGGCATAGTGAGGAGAACAATTTGTTGAGTGGCTGTGGTGGCACAGGGACTGGTAAAAGCCAGGTCCAGCAACAAGTGAGACTAGTTGAAGAATATTAATAGAGTATCAGTGTAGAATCCCAGTTTTAGAACTTTGTAGGAATATATTTGCAAGGTTGTGGTGCTTGTCCAAGTTGTTGTTTTTTTTTTTTTTTTCCTCAAGAGCTTAAGGTTACTAACAACCAACTTTGTGCAACTTTCTCTAGTTTCCTCCTTGTCTTTTATATGGTAAAATCTATCTTATCTTCTGTGTCCTTATCAGCACTGATGGGAGCTTGTATTCGACTTGCCATTCATGGAACAAGTTTTAGAGCGTACTTTCGTTATCCAGTTGAATGGAATATATCACAATTCTTACTCTTCCTTTCTTTCTTGTGCTCCTCTGCCAAGCAAAGGCGTTCCTCAGACCTGTTTCTTATCATCAACTCCTATGGAAGCAGAGTTAACATATTGCTACATTTGCAAAGAGTCTTTCATTTGGATGGTGCAAAACCACCCCCCAGCAAACGTTTATGTCCATGTCCCTGTTTCATTGAAGAGTTGCTTATTACTTAAAGAGGTAAACAGGCAATTAACCAGTTCACATGCACGACTAGCGGTACCAGTTGAACTAAGGAGGGGGAAGTTAAGATTGTTGCATGTATATGAATTTAATACACACTGCAAACTTTACTTCTGATGCTATTTTACATCACTGGCCACGAGGAAAAAAATAAAACCTAAAATTCTAACTGTTTTCCAGGTTAGATAAACCCTTGGTCTCCTGCAGTAAGCCTTTAAGACAGGGTGGAAAGCTCTAGAAATCGTATTACATAATGTTTCCGTACGCAGCTTCTCATTTCAGTGCATCACAGATGACAGTGGGACTTCTTATCACTACATTTATCTGCTGCAAATACAAATGTATTAAGATGAGTTACTGTGTAATTACAATTGCTGCAGACAGATTTATTATCAAGCTACCAGATTGTTACCCCTAAAAAAGCCTGTCTTATTTCATTATAATTATGCAAACTGATGTCATTTTTGTGCACAACTTCTTAACCGATAATAAAGCAGGCACTCTGCCAGTTTAAGTAAGCAGTAGAAATTAGTTGTTCTCAGAGAAAAAGGAGATGGGAAACACATGATTTATACTTACAAAATGTTTACCTGCAGATCACGCAGGTGAACATTTCAGAGGATGAGTTTCAGATACAGAAAAATGTTGTAGATGGACAAGGATAAAAAATACACAAAAAAGATACTGAAGTCATTCAAACTGGGTGACATTGCACCCAGTATGCTGTCCTTATGTTTTGACTTTTAAATACTTTTTTTCCTACTATGTATTCATTTCAGTGTTTTATCGGGGGGAGAGTGAGGGTTATAGCTCATAGTTATTTGTGCAGTATTCTGTATAAATTAAACTAGAATTTATTTAGTCATACATACTAGGTTTCTGTTATCATAAGAAAAGCTAAATTAAACCTTTCATGAGTGCAAGGGCAGTGTTTGTAAAACAAATTCAGTGTCTGGCTCTGTCGAAATTCATCACTGGTTTGTCAAGAGAAATAACCAGCCCAAAATTTTACCAGAAATTCAGAGTGAATCTGTGGATTCTGGAAGAGATCTGTCACTTTCTCTCCTGTCATGCTGCGTTTTCACGTTCCTCTGCTGCCAGCTTCAGCTCATACAAAGTGTTGAAGTCCCATTAGGAAGTCTGTCTTGACAGTTTGACTAACCTGACCAGATGTGAGTAATATAGGGAATCTCACACTAAACCAGAAATAAAAAGGTTTCCTACCAAATTTTGAAAAGAAAGGAACTGGAAAATAGTTGAGATGAGGGTCTGGGAAGGATATTCCATTTTTGGTGATTATTCACATGCTTCATTCCAAACTTTGGGACTTTGCCAATTACTCTTTAAATCTGTATTCATGTCTTTTTCTAATAGTTAACATCTGGTGCTGATACTGATTTATACAATTACTTTGAATATACCAATAGCTTTAAAAATCTCATCACTTTTCAAAATAACTTAAATAATTAACTAAGAATTAATTGAAAATACCCAATGACACAAACCACCAAAAAGTTGTGAGAACACAGACAGAATAGATATTGAAGAAAATAAAACATTAAAAAAAAAAAACAACCCAGCAAATGAGTCGTTACCATCTGTCAGGTTAAGTCAAGATGAAAATACTGAAATCAGGAAAAGTGTAGGGGGGGATGTCTGCTCAGTCTTCAAGGAAGTCATCCTGGTCTCGCTGAGTATCTGCAAGACTAGTGAAAACATGATAAATGACATTGTGACTTATGCACAGAAATGTCATTTAACAAAGTTAAAGCAACCAGGAATGCCCAATATCAACAGTGCCTGTTTCTCAGTATTTTATTTTTAATATCTCCAGATTCAGGCCCACATATAGTCAAAAGGCAGTAGCTTGTGTCCCAAAAGAAGGATTTGATAGATTTGTTGCTCAATTGTTTAGGTAGAAATCCACAGTAGGTTTGCTTGTCATTTTTGCTGTGCTGTGGTGTAAGTTCGTAGGTATTTTTGCATATTTTGGAAGCAAGGGATTCGCGTCACTTTACTGACTAAATAGTAGTTTTGACATTACTCCAAATTCTGTTGCTGAGCATATGAATGGAGCTCTCTGAAAGCCTCTGCTTCATCTCACGACAGTGTAATTCCACTGGACAACAAGCTTTCGTTTGCGCAAGAAGATGCATGGCATTACTCCAGCCAACAGTTCATGTAACCTGTTGTCATAGAGAACACAAGCACATTTTAAGAAACAAAAGCACATATCTATCTCTCTCAAAAAACCACTGATTATTCATTATTTAGAAATTCCATAAATAATTGACTCTTGGCTAGGGAAGTGGAGGAGGGTTTCATCACAATAGGTTTTTTTTTTCTTTTTGTAGAAGAGCAATGTATTTTTCTAAAATGGGTTTGCTACTGTATGTATTGTATACAGCCTGTTTGCTTTGAAGAAGTAATAAAGCCAAGCTTGTCTTGGTGCACACTTTTGTCACCTGCAGTATTTTACGGAATTCTTTCTCCCTGATAACTAATCCTAAATCCTCTTTGCTGCTTTTTAGCCACGTCATGCTGAGTTTTTTACTTCCATGATAAAAGAAAGCTATTTGAAAACAAATTTAAGTTGTTTATGGGGGAAAAATATTTTCTACCTTGTATTTTCTGATAAATTTTCACTTGAGAGTCTCAAGTCCGTTAATTTCTTGGTGAATAAAGTTGCAGATTTATTTACATTTTTATATTAACATATAATTAAAATTTTTATATTTTGAGGTAAAAATTTGGCAGTTTATCAGATAAGACAAATCATTTTGATAATGTTGGAATTCTGTAATTTATTGTCGCATGTGTCCATATACTGAAATCTTTGTTTCCTGGAAATGCCCAGCAACATCATCTGTCCTCTGAGTAGCATTTCGGGTACTTGTGTGGCATTGACTGTGTGTCTGTGTTTCTCCAAAGTCACACAGCACGCTTGAAAGGAGGCTGCACCCATTGTGTTCAGCAGAGTGTTTTGACAGAGAGAGTTCCCACCATGTATAAAACTTTAAATTGTATTTTAAATTAAACTAAGCCTTGTGTTGGTGGCAAGGAGACCATGTTGCTGAAAAGAGACATCATTTGTGACAAAAGCATTACAGACGTTGAATGTCAGACACTGTAAAACAGTTTCCCTTCTGCTTTAATTAAGGGAGTGCTTTCTCAAACAGCTGAACCTCAAAGGAAATCGCAGTGATTCCCATTTTTCCACAAGCACTCCAGCTGCTTTAAACTTTACTTAAAAAAATCTAAACTGGGAGTTGTTTTGAGGATCACAATTTAAAGTATTTTTCTAGACTGTGATAAGGAAGGCGAAATAGTTACTAAGAACAGCAATACAAATGAATAGCAATAGTTGAAGGGGTTTTAGTTACCATTATGGCTATATCTGTTACTGGGTCTTTTAAAATACGTATTTAAAGGTGAAGGAAATTTACCAGTTCCCCTCTCCCCAGCTTCCATCGCTTTTAAGGTCTAAATTCTCCTCTTTTCCATTGTGTGCATATGCATTTTTTTAGCTTGAGTGATCACCTGGCATCCAAAGATCAATGGGAAGTGTTACACAGCCATGTCATTACATATATTTCAACAAGCAGATGCTAGTAAGAAGAGTTCTTCGACCAGCTTTTGAAGCTGTTGTCAAATTGTGGCTTAAACATCAGAATAACATTCTGCAAATTTACATAACCTCTACAAAGCTTGAAAAATTAATTTATGATGAGCATCACTCAGCCCTCATTTCCAGGGGAAAAAAAACCAAACAACCCCCCCAAAAAAAACCCCACAGCCCAACACTTTGAATATCCTTTTCATTTCGGCTCGTATTTATGACATTGCAAAGATAATAACGAAGTAGATTAAAATTAACAGCAACTGCATACGTGCAAGTGCTGCTTTGGATGAATACATTACCAAAGTCACAGTGAATTAGAACCACGTGAAATGTTGCAGGCTAACACTGGAGTTGGGATATAATGGTGTCATCCTTGAGGCTAGAAGCTAAAAAGTAAGGTCGCTGCTAAGCGAGATGCTGCTAATCTGCAGAGAGGCACACACTCGATTTGTGGCTTTATGACATGAACATCAAGCTCTCATTCTCAGAATTATTTTTCTACCTGTTTTCTTCTTCCCTCATCTCATGTGTTTTCAGTACATCTTAGTTCAGTTAAAAAAAAAAATAAATCTAATTTGTAAACTTCAAAGTTGAGTGTTAAATTCAAAGTGGTGATGGACAGGAGAGCCTGTTCTGATCTAGATTAGCTCTGTGTTTTCAGTGGGTTTTTTAAAGTGTGGAAAGAAGTATGACTCATGTCTGTTTTTTTCATGGTGAAAAAGATTTCATAAGCTTTGAACCGAAGTGGTGAAATCCTTGTGATGTCTCCTGAGCTTGCCAGATGTTTCTTCCAGTTGAATCTGAACCTCAGAAGAATCGGTCTTGAGATTTGCAAGTTTTAAAGCTAGAAAGGGTTATATCATCTAGTCTGACCTCCTAAATAGCACAGCTGTTTATTTAGATACTCTGCGATTCCAATAAATTGTGCATGATTTAAACTTGTATTTCAAAAAGATACTGAAGCCAGGTTCAGAGGATGCACAGGTCAGTTTTGTGTCTTTGATACCAACCCAGAGGAACAGATCTCTCTGTGTGTTTGGATTCTGTATCTTCCTCCTTTTCTCCCTAAAAATGAAAAGGAGTTCCATTTGTAAATTCTGCATTTGCTTCTTTCCCTCAAACACAGGAGGACAAGAAAATTAGAATTTCTTTCCAGTGCAGTAGAAGAAACATTTTGATGTGTTCCAAATGCTAAAATGTCAGAGATAAAAGGGCTTGCTTTGTTTTTAATCCAGGAGAGAGTGAGTTAGAAAACTTAATATTAGCAGAACTGCTTTCGTGCATTTTTAAGCACTTCAATAAATGTGTTCTTGATTGGATGTAAACTTTCCCCTGTAGTGTTTGCAACCCAAGAGAATATTAAAATAAAAAATCACTTTAAAAAGTTAGAGGACTGTAAATGATTTTACATATATTCCAGTCTTTAGGGTCCTAATTTTTTCTGACTCATATTAATTTTCTTCCATATTTATAGCTGAAGTGAGAAGAGAATCAAATTCAAGAGGTCCATAAATGTGTATAAATAATTACTGTTTATGAATATTACCACACAAATTATAAAGAGGATGGCAAATCAAGAGAGATGATGTGAAAAACTCTCCTGAAAGTTATTTAGCTCATACTGTTGTGTCAGAAGGGCTTACAAGTATAGGCAGTTTTTGTATTTTTGAGTTGTCTATCTGTACGCTATTAGTAGTTGGGCCTTTTAGAGGAATTTTTCCCATCTAATTTCAAGCATTTAGCTGAGGAGCTCATGTGAACAAGGCAGTCACTGCTTGCCCCCATATAATCATAAGGAAAACCGGGCATCTTTAGCATAGCTTTATGTTCACTGGAGGCTGATTTGGTCACTGGAGCTGCCAGCCCTCCTCCCTTGGAGGAGCCCAGTGGCATCAGCGCTCTTGCCATAAGTACCTCGGGTAGATCGTATGAAACCTGCTTTGGTTCATTTGGCATAAGCAGGAAACTTAAAAGGAAATTACTTGTTAGACCTTGACCTGCTGGGTAACTGAGAGTTTCTTCATACTTGCTGTAAAGAGCACAGTGGTGCTTGGGTACCCTGTACAGGAGCAGAAATCGCAGCAAGAGTGCTGTGGCCCTTCACCTTAGATGATATGTTTACATGGCACATTGCATATTCTACATAGCAGTACCTGAGGCAGTGCACACGTTTATGGCACAGCTACACATTTATGCATATATATGCTTACCTGGGGTAATTGCTTCTGCTGAGAACCAGCATGTGTTAGACCGGGCAGTGCCAGCCAGGTGTGGGTGGCACCCGCAGTACTTGAGCTCATTACTGCAAAGACACTTTGAGTGTCACTCACAGCTTTGCATTTGTGCCACACACTTTTTATGTGTGCCAAATTTATCCTTAATTAATGCAGTGGGAAATCTTTTTTCAGTCTACAGGTAAAGATGCAGGAAGTGACAAAGCTGAGGGAAGAATAAGGGAGTTTTGTGCCTTGTGTCCATTGTCTAAAGCAGTATATGAATTCGTACCAGTTTTCACCCAAAATGTATGCTCTTAATTTCATTCATCTATAATATTACTTGTTTGGGAGATTTTCTGTGACTCTTTAAGGACTTCCAGTAGTCAGGGATATAAAGTTTGAATTTTTTTTTTACTTGAAAGACTCCATATTTTATTTATTTGTATTTATATTAAATTCAGAATGCTGAATGCTATCTCAAATAATTTTGTCTTTCAAGAAAATCTCCTGTTTACATCCTGATTCAACTTAGTCTTGCTGAATTTGAAAACTCTGATGAGATCAGGTGCAAAATAAAATGGACGGCTGTGTTATGCCTCGGTTTCTCTGAGCAGAGCACAGCCCACTGAGCCAAGAGGCCAGAAACGGAAGACTTTCACATGTCTCTCAGTAATAGATTGTTTCTTCTCATCTAGTGGGATTTGATTGGAAGTACTACTCAAGGCAAGATTATGGCCCTGTCTGTATACCTCGGAGTGCAAGAATAGGACATTAAGCCCCTGACCACTGGACCAGGTACTTACACCCTCTGGAAAACAGAGGGGAAACGGGCTGCTGACCTTGGAGCACTTGAGGAGAGGATGGGTAGGGATGAAGGGGCTGATTCTCTGCCCTCTACGTTTAACACCATTTCCAAGTCTGCATATACCCTGAAAGAAACAGGGTATTTCATGTAGGAGGTTGGTATAGGAAGGTTACCCTCAGACCTTTGTACCTCTAAGTTTCTCTACCCACACCTGTGATTAGATGGCATTGTAAGATGCTTGTCTTGCACACATGGAGAAAATATTCCCCAAATATTAACAAGTTTAAAAGGTATTTAATTAAGCAAAGACCAGTAAAGTTTAAAAATGGATCTATAAATATTTATGAAATTACAACACAAATAAATATTACAAAAGCTCATCTGATTAAGACAAGAGTTGTGACAATTCTTGTGAATTTTTAATATTAAAAATAAACATTACATTAATGAGTTCATTATATCATTAAACATTTTACTTTGTTTTCTGTAGAGAATTTTATTTTTACTTGACATACTTTTTAAAGTGTCTAATGGGCTCTTATGACATTTGTAAATGAAGCAAAACATAAGGAATATAAGAGTTAATTCTTTATTTTCATCACTAATTCAGGCTAATTTATCATAGGGGAAATAATAGGGAAGTAATCTTTTCCTTTCTTAATTTACATATAAATCACAAAATTGGGATACAGATTTTAAATACTCCAGAGTCCAAACTGACTTAATGTGGGGTTTCACTTTAATTTATTGTAGCATAGCAAGAACCTCAGTTTTCCTTTAAAGAGTTCTTTCCAACAGTTCGGAGATACTGGAAGTTGGAGATTGCGCTCATGTATTTCCAGTGGCTTGTATGGAGCCAGCAAATATCTACTTCAACCCACTTCTTTTGTGCCTTAAGGACTAAAGTTTTATATATCGTAGTCTGGTTTTGTCCCACAGCATATATGTTAGACTGTGATCCAGGGGTTCCTCCTGTCAGTGAGGAGAATAAGCAGCTCTAGGGCACAATCTGAACTGGAGACCGACATTTCTCAGTTCGTAACTTTGGTGCTCTGTTGGGTGACTGGTTTCAGTGGAGTGAATTGGTAAGGGCAAAATAGATAGGAGCAGTGAGAGTGAAGAAAGGGTTTACTATTGATAGTGACTGTTCTTCAACACTCTCACCTAACATTTCATTTCTGCTTTTCTTGTGTTGAATACAGTACATTATGGTTATACTAGAACTGGGTTTGCAGTTAATATGTTTGTTTGCAGATGTTCTGAAGATCTGATTTTTAGCTCTACGACAGTAACATAGTGAACTTGGGAGTGACTGTGATCATGTATTTATATAGCGTGTCCAGCACAGATGGAATTCAGCATTCTTTTGTATTCACTAGCCTGGCTGTAAGAGAGTGCAAAGCTCCTGATCTTGCCTTGCTCTGTGATGTGGGCTGTTGGCTCCTCAACAAACTGCACCAAATGGATGCTGGATGGGTGGGGTGATCTTTCTCTTGTTAAAATTGGTCTTTTGCCATCTCCTGTCCAGGTGGGTTAGGGAAAAAGAGCATCTTTTACAAGCAAGGCTTACCAGAACATAAATAGTGCATTTCAGATGTCCTTGTCCTTGTCCTCTGTCCCACACAGTTGCTAGCAAAGAAATATTCCGTTTTGTGGTGGACCTCCACATCCAATCTTCTTGGTCCCCCAAGAAACCTGCCTGGAGGCTGCTGGCCTTTGCACTCAGGGAATGAACATGGCTCAGGGTAGCAGTACGGTTAATCCTTCTGCATTTAGTGTTGTGGCAGTCATAGTACATGTGATGTTTCCATGCATGATATTAATCCAAAACGTTATTAAGAAGAGGTTGGGCAGCTCAATACAGGTGCTATTATCTTCTTAAAAGCACAATCCTAACACACGACAGTGTCCTTAATGTTGTTGTTTAGGGTATTACCTATCTTATTTCCCCAGGCCATTTCTTCTGCATGGGAATTTACACTACAGTGCTTCCATTGCTGTGGTCCCGTCATTGCACCCTCCAGTAATTTCCTGGATTAAGCAATATCTTTGAAAACCGAGGCTCGCCCCAGTGCGCAGCATCCGCGTTAGTGGTTTGCAGTGGGCATCCACAGTGATGTTGTTAGAGGGGATCACATTTCTTTAATGGACAAAGGGCATCAGTTTTGTGAGTTTGTCTCAAATCTAATACTGTGTTAAGACCTCTTCCGCTATTAGATTTATGCACCCAACTAAGCAAAGCAAATACTGATGCTCTCTGTGCATGGAATAACAAACACAGTTCCTCACAAACATTTGAATTTCTGTCAAACATTTTAGCACATTTACTTTTTGCTTTGCCCTCCCTCTTTGTGCATTTTTTAAGCAAATTAACTCAGAAGAAAAAAGTAGTTTACAGATCAAAAGGAAATGTTGAATTATACACTTTCTTATTCTCTCTCTCCCAAGACTGGTAAATGCCTCTTCTCAAATAGAAACTTGAATGCTGCCACATTTTTCACACTTCTCCACTGATCCAGTTCCAATGTGATTATCTCACACTGTTCATACAGGAATGCAATTTTACAAGAAAGGCAAGGCCTAGAAATCTTCCTGCTCCACAGAAAAGGTAAGCTTCTTTAGGAAGCTGGCCAACCAATTCTACCAGTAGATTCCTATTGGTTATAGCTTTGCCTACCTTTTCTTTATTATTGCCACTTTCTGGAAGCATTGGAGACCTCTGCTGATTATTGATCTTTATTTGATGTCTCGAGAATTCTGGCTGGAGCTGAGCGCTGCATGTGTTGGAACAAACTAAAGTTGTGACAAAAGACGAGAAATCCCCTGCTCCTTGCTTTGCTTTCAAATCAATTTTCATAGGGCTTCCAAGAAAACAAACCAAACAAAAACTTTATCAGGCTATTGAGTTACAGAATTATTAGATGCTCTAGATTTCTCCTTCATTCATGTTCTATTTATAAAAATCATTCTGTATAGCATCATGGTGTGTGATGAAGACCTGAAAAGTAGGAGCCCTGCTGTGCTTTTATTTTCTTTCTTGAGCTTTCACTAATCTGACTTCATCTTCTGTCTGGTCCAGCTGTTCAGAAACTTTTGGGCCTCCAGGTAGGTGTTGTACAAAGCTTGGCTGAATCTGACAATTCTGGCTAAACTTCTAACAGCACTGGGCTATCAACTGGGGGAGGGAAGAGAGACAAGTGAGATATTATTATTATTATTATTATACTCATATTTGCCTTCATTCTACATCATCATTTTTCAGTGTCCAAATCTTCCTGAGTAATGAAAAGTGATTCACCCTGTTGTGAATGGTATTAGGGGAGATAAGGTGGGTTTTAAGCATTCAGATCACCTCAGTTCTTTACCTTTTCCTGGTTTTGCTCTGTCTCACACTTTGAGGATTCCTGGCTTTTTAGGGCAATGTTGTTACTACCTGGAGAACGAGGATAGTACAAGGCATGCTGGTGTTGATGAAGCTTTTAAAGAGCCTCCTAAGAAAGGATAGTATGTTAT